>JAQQAC010015287.1:17580503-17599987 GCA_029783875.1 Phataginus tricuspis
TGCTTTTTTCTCTTTGTTGTTTGCTTGAAATATCTTTTTCCATCCCTTCACTTTTAGTCTGTGTATATCTCTGGGTTTGAGGTGAGTCTCTTGTAAGCAGCATATAGATGGGTCTTGCTTTTTTATCCACTCTGTTACTCTGTGTCTTTTGATTGGTGCATTCAGTCCATTTACATTTAGGGTGATTATTGATAGATATGTACTTATTGCCATTGCTGGCTTTAGATTCGTGGTTACCAAAGGTTCAAGGGTTGCTTCTTTACTATCTGAAAATCTAACTTAACTTTCTTGTTAAGTTATTGTGAATGCCGTCTGATGTTTCTTTATCTCTCCCTTCCTATTCTTCCTCCTCCTTTCTTTATATATTAGGTGTTTTATTCTTTGCCTTTAGTTGGTATTTGGATGGTCTGCTTTCTTTGCTATGATTTTATTTTCTCTGGTGACATCTTTTTAGCCTTAGGGGTATTTCCCTCTAGAGCAGTCCGTTTAAGATATCCTGTAGTGGTGGTTTATGAGAGGCAAACTCTCTCAACTTTCTTTTGTCTTGAAATTGTTTAATCCCTCCGTCATATTTAAATGATAATCGTGCTGGATACAACATTCTTGGTTCGAAGCCCTTCTGTTTCATTACGTTAAATACATCATGCCATTCTCTTCTGGCCTGTAAGGTTTCTGTTGAGAAGTCTGATGGGTTTTCCTTTGTAGGTGATCTTTTTTCTCTCTCTAGCTGCCTTTAATACTCTGTCCTTATCTTTGATCTTTGCCATCTTAATTATTATGTGTCTTGGTGTTGTCTTCCTTGGGTCCCTTGTGTTGGGAGATCTGTGGGCTTCCGTGGACTGTAAGACTATTTCCTTCCCCAGCGTGGGGAAGTTTTCAGCAATTATTTCTTCAAAGACACTTTCTATCCCTTTTTCTCTCTCTTCTTCCTCTGGTACTCCTATTATGCGAATATTGTTCCGTTTGGATTGGTCACATAGTTCTCTTAATATTCTTTCATTCTTAGAGATCCTTTATCTCTCTCTGCCTCAGCTTCTTTGTATTCCTGGTCCCTGTCTTGCAATTCCTTGATCGTGTCTTGAACCTGATTCATTCTGCTGTTGAGCCCATCAATGGCTTGTCTCATTTCTGCATTGTCTTTCCTCACTTCCCTCACTTCCTCCCTCAGTTCTTGCACATTTTTCTGTAGATCCATCAGCATGGCTATGACTTTTATTCTGAATTCTTTTTCTGGAAGACTATGCATGTTGATTCCTTCAGATTCTTTCTCTGGTGTGGTGTTTGTCTGAAGCTTTGTCTGTATCATATTCTTCTGTCTTCTCATGACTATAGAATTAGTTGTTGGTAGTTGTCACATATGTCCGCTGGGCTCTTTATGACTTTAAAAAGGAAAGAGAAGAGAGGAGAGAAAAGAAAAAAAGAAAACAAAGAGAAGAAAAAAACATACTTCTACTAATAAAAAAAGTAAAAAGAGAGAGAGGAAAAGGAAAAGAAAAAACGCAGCAACACGTAAAAGAAAACAAAACAAAACAAAAAAACCAAAAAAACGCCCTCTGGGGGTGGTTTCTGTGTGAATGCTGTTGGTGGTGCTATTGCTCCACTATTCCAGAGCCGTGGCCACGTCGCTCCACACGGCCCTTTAAAGCTGTGGCCGGGGCGAGAGTGAATGGGAGGCTGTTGAAAGAGAGGGAAAGAAAAAAAAAGGAAAAGAAAAGGGAGAAAAAACAATAACGAAAAATTAAAAAATTAAAAAAATAAAAATAAAGAAAAGCCCCTCGGAGTGGGTTCTGTGTGAATGCTGTAGGTGGCGCTGTTGCTCCACTATTCCAGAGCCATGGCCACACTGCTCCGCAAGGCCCTTATGAGAAGCTGTTTATCTCTGTGGGGGTCTTAATAGCAGCCACCCTTTCCCAGTCGCCAGCTGAGGGGTCCAAAGCTCCCCAGGACTCCCAGCGTGCTGGGTTCAGCTTGTGGGACTATCCGGCCCCTCTACTGAGCTCCTGTCTCTTTACGACCGCTGAGAAAAAGCACGCGCTTTTCTTCCCTTTTTTTTTCCCTTCTCTTTCCTTCCCGGAGCCTGCCGCAGGCAACTTGCACGTTCAGGGCTGGGACCCTGTGCCCTCTGTCTCTCCAATCTCCGCTACACCGCCGGCTGTGTGTCGGTACTCCCGGCGCAGACTTCCACTCCCTCCCGGCTCTGAATCCTCTCCTCCCGCTGGAGCGCTGGGGGAGAGGAGCGCTCGGTCCCTCCGGGGTCGCGGCTCCATACCTTACCTGCCTTGCCGGGACTCCCGCCGGAGTGCTGGGGTGGAGGAGCGCTCTGGTCTCGCTGGGTCGCGGCTCTGTCCCACCTCGCTGGGTGCCGAGTCCTCTCTCCGGAGTGGCTGACCGCCGGAGCTCCGTACACTGTGCACTTTCCTGTGTATTCTGGTCTCTCTTTTAGGGATAGTTGTATTTGCTGTATTTTCATGAATAAATATAATGTTGGGAGGAATTTTTCTGCCAGTCCGCTTACGTCGCCATCTTCCCGGAAGTCCACCATTCTGTCTTTTTGAGAGCTCTAGAAATAATGTGTTCATTGCAGTGGCAGGTAGAGGGGCTTGTTGGGGGTAAAGATCAACAGTATTTAAAGGGGCAGATCCTCCCTCAAGTATATATTCACCTATTCACCCATGGCTGCTCTAAATTAGAGGCAAATTGTAAAAAAGAAAGAAGGAAAAAGGAATAACACTGAGGCTCACTGGATACAGCTAAAAGGTTTTTCAGCGAAAAAAAGGAAATAAAACAACAAATGTATTACTCTATCTGCCATAATTGATTTTATTCCAGATGAGCTTCTTAATGTGATTTAGGATTCAAAATACCTTGAGCTGACCCACCAGTGAAAATCCTTTAAACCTCCAACACTTCTTTTTATCACCATCTGCAGAGAGGAGGAAACGCTTTCACATCACTAAGTGGCACCACACACCACACCCTTCTGGAATATTTGCCTCTAACAGGTGTGGCCAAGGCTACACCTAAGTCTATTGTGTGTTCAAGCCAAGCGAGAATTCTGTGGCCAGACACCAATTCTTTCCATTCTTTGGAGCGTCATCAGACTAGTTGAGCTACTTTTTCAAACCTAGGACTCCCCTCCCCCGATGCATTTGCTGGAAACTACTTTACAAAGCCATTAAGAAATTGCTATTTTTCTCTCCTCCTTTCTCTTCTCTGAATTTCATTTCATGGTCCATTTCCTGAGAAGATCCCACCTCGTCTTCAAACATTCTAGCCAACGCTTGAATCTTGTATTCTCCAAGGGCAATTTTTGGTTAGGTGTGTCTGGCTTTAAAACAAAGTTCACAACCTTGGCTATATATCAGAATCCCCTGGTGGCCTTTATAAATTACTGATGCCAGGGCTTTATTCCAGGCCAATTAAATCAAATTTTCCTGAAATGATCCCCAACAAGACACAGACAAGCTTATTCTAAAATTTATGGGGAAAGGCAAAAAACCTAGAATAACTAAGGCAATTTTGGAAAAGAAGAACAAAGTGTAAGGAATTACTCCACTGATATGAAGGATGATATAGCTACCGTAATCAAGACAGTGTGGTACTGGTGGAGGGATAGATATACCAGCAATGGAACAGAAGAGAGAACCTAGAAATAGATCCACGTAAATATGCCTAACTGACTTCTGACAGAGACGCAAGAGTAATTCAGTTGAGAAAGAGCCTTTTCAAGAAATGGTGCTGGAGCAACTGGACACGCAGGGGCAAAAAATGAATCTGAAACTAAACTTCAGGCCTCATACAAAAATTGACCGGCTTAAATATAAACTATAAAACTATAAATCTTTTAGAAATAAATGCAAGAGAAAACTCTTCAGGATGTAGGGCTTGGTGAAGAGTTCTTAGAGTTGATCAATACCAAAAGCATGAGCTATAAAAGGAAAAAACAGAAAAAATGGGGCTCATTGAAATAAAAAACTTTTACTCTGTGAAAGACCCTCATAAGAAAATAAAAAGACAAGCTACCAAGTAAGAGAAGTATGTGCTAATCATATGCCCAACAAAGGAGATGTTTCTAGAAAACATAAAACTCTCAAAACTCACAGTAAAAAGTAAACAAGCCAATTTAAAAATGGGCAAAAGCCATGAAGGAACATTTGACCCAAGAGGATATACAGATGGCAAATAAGCAAATGAAAAGGCTCAATATCATCAGCAATTAGGGAACCGCGAATCAAAACCATGAAATATCACCACACTATCAGAATGGCTAATAAAAAAAATAGTGACACCACCAAATGCTGTCAAGGATGGAGAGAAACCGATCATTCATCTATCGCTGGCGGGAATGGCCACCTGGGAAAACAGTTCTGCAGCTTCTGATAAAACCACACATACGCTTTCCATATGACCCAGCAATTCCACCCTAGTCACTTATCCCAGAGAAATGAAAACTTGGGTTCACACAAGAATCGTTCACACATATTTACATCAGCTTTATTTGAAACAGCCGCAAACTGGAATCCAAATACCCTTCCATGGGTGAATGGTTAGATAAATGGTGGCACGTCCTCACCATGTGTCTTGCCAATGGGTTTCAGCCCCGGGTAAGTTCACTATGGAATCAGTGAGACCGAGGAATGACAGTGGAACGTTCTTGGGGTGAAAGGGTTTATACCCAGCTTTATTTCCACAGTGGCAGGTCAATCACTAGAATCCCATCCACTCAGAGTGAGTCTGCATGTAGCAAGATGGTCTCTGCCTCTGGGCCTCTCTACCCCTGCAGCCTCTCAGTCTCTGTCCTCGGCCCTGCCACCACTCCAGCCTCTGCTCTCCTGCAGCCGTGCAGCCGTCCAGAGCACTGGGCGGAGCTCTTTATATAGTCAGTAATAATGTATTGCCCACACACGGATGGTGAGCAAGCCAACCAGGGCCAGGTGAGAATCCTGACCACAGGAACCTTCGCTTTCTCCATATCATGACACGCCACAGAATAAAAGGGAACAAATTCTCACACATGCAGCAACCTAGAAGAATCTCAAGGGAATGATGCTGAGTGAAAGATGCCAACCTCAAAATGTTACATATTGTATGATCCCACTTATGTACGTTCTTGAAATACCAAATTACAGGGATGGAGACAGATGAGTGGTCACCAGTGGTTAGAGATGGGAGGAGAGCATAAAGGAGGCCTGTGAGGACGATTCTGTATGTTGATTGTAGTGGTGGTTGCATGAATCTACACATGCAGTAAAATTGCATAGAAACACACGCACGCATGAGTACACGTAATACTTGGTGAAATCTGAACCAACTCTGGACTGTACCAGTGCCATTTGCTGGAACTGATACTGTTCTATATGCAAGACTATCATGAGGCGGAAACCAGGGGAAAAGTATGCACAGGGCCCCCCTGTACATCTTTATTTTTTGCAATTTCCTAAGAATTTATAATTATTTCAAAGTGAAGTTTTGAAGCAAAAATAAATAAATAAATGGAAGTTCACTAACAAAACACTGATGCCTATTCCAGGCCAAATAGATGAAAATCTGGGATGGGACAGGACACCAGTATTTTTTTAAACTCTCTGCAGATAATTCTAATGTGCATCCAGGGTTGAACCAGTCTTTTAAGCAAAGATTTCCAAAAATATGTAAATTAAAAAGATGATAAATTGCTTTATAAAAAGATATTGCTCTAAAATACAGAACTGATCACAACTAGTCTTTCAAACAGTGAGCCTTTTAAAATCACTTGAGAAATCTAATTGACACATACCTTTTGGGATCACATGAATCTGTTGTTCATGCTGAAGCATGTGACCAGTGCCATGGAGGCATTGCTATAAAGAAGAATGAGTATTTTTTTAAGTAGATGTGTCTCTGCAACTGGGCCTTGCCCTTAGTGGCTATCTTTGGCAATATTACCCTCATGACGGCAGTGCTCTGAGCAGCATTAGAACCTGTTTGTTATAAAGCTCCAGACCCATCGCCACCATGTGGAGAGTCCGGAGCAGGAGTGCAGATTGAGAGCCACATTCTGTATCGCTAAATAATTATGTTATAAATCAAAATAACAGTTAAATAAAATACATCCCACTTGATAAATACACTTTCATAATAAAAGAAAGAAAAAGAAGCTACATGCAAAGCCATGGTTTTTATATGATTAAAAGTCAGCAACATAGCAAAGGCAACTGAGTCTAATTATTATTGCTTAAGTTTGGATATTTGCTGACGGGTTGGCAGATTTAACAAAATATAATTTTTTTAACAAAAATATAATTTATAAATCATTTATTTCAGAAAACTTTTTCTTTCCTACCTGTCAGACAAAAAACACTGGTTACATTGTACTAACCAAGATTTTCATGTAATTTGTGTTCTACTGATGGCAATGATTTAAAGAATTAAAAAAATGAAATTTTCTGTATTCAAAGTACATATAATTTGAATGCATTTTCATGAAAATGTAAAGTCAATATCAAAAAGTTAAAATTATTTAGATATATACTTTAATCAAAAGTCACTTTTCTTCCAAACTTTTAAAATCATCTATTAAAATAAGTGGCAGGTCACAAACTACAATTAATGAGTATTAAACTGTAAGTCAAATTATTTAACATTGAAATTTTGTATTTTTTGAGATCTTAATTCAACACTTTAAAATATTTATGAAAATATAACCACTCACAATTTTAGTCTTCAGTGTCCATTTAGCAGCTAATGTAAAGACTTAGAATCATACCCCACACCTAGACCTACATATGTATTTAAAAGTAAAATGAATTGCTTCCTATTGCAAAATCTCAGCCACCATGTGCAATTCTCAGCTGCTTCCTCAACCACAAATTGTCACATGAACAGAAAGGTGAGTGCAGAAGCTTGATGCTAGATGGGAAATTACAACTGCTTAGGTGAGAATCTATTGCATTCAGCTCTTTGAGACAACGTATTTGATAAGTGGATTATCTTTTCTCTTATCTAGGCATGTCCACTGCTCAGAACCGCCTTGCTCCCCAAAGCAGTGGTGGAGAGCACCTCACAGCACTCAGCCAACTGCCTTTTGTTTCAGGGAAGCCAGGGTGCTGCTCAGAAACTGCTGAGAACTAGTTGCCTGGGGCCTGCATGCTGTTAATCACAAGGGCAGGTGTTCTGAGGACACACGTTGTAGGGGAATAGTGCTGAGTGCTAGGCCCTGAGTGAGCGAGATTTCTCGTGTTCTGCCTTTAGTACTTGTAATGACATATGCAGGGGCCTCCAAATCATGGGCCCGATACCAGGGCTCCTCTTACCCGGAACGAAGTAGGGTGTACATTCCATAATGCAAGTCTCATGTCAGTGTTTCTCTCTCAGTTGTGTGTAATCCATTCAGTTACCAACTTTATTTATCATACTAGGCTCAGAGTAACTTTTGCTCTAAAAACTATGCCTGTCCACAAACGATAGTCATGGTAAGATTTTCAATGAATATGCCAGAGACTCAAGGGGAGAATACAAGACAATCTGAACAGTGACAGCATCCCCCGGAATATCAGGGTTGATTCTCCAAGTAAAACATTACAGAATAGAAATACTGATTTTGTATTACATATCGTGTCGTGTAAAAATCCGATCTTGAAAGCTCACAAGTGTCTGGCTACCACCCTGCAAAAACCAGATGCAGCTCAGAAGCTTCAGAAGAGACAGAGAGGCTTGAAGGCCATTAAAAATGTCATCGCAAACTTCCAAAGTTATTGCAAAGCTTCCAGACAGAAGGAAGTGGAGCTGTGGGAACCCTGACGCACAGAGCCATAGGGCAGGGCCACACCAGCCAAGCGGTCACAGCTACCACATTACAGGGAAATGCAGGGTCATAGGGGAGCTTTACAGAGATGAGAGACCTGCACACGTTGCACACTGAGGGGGTGTTGCGGCTGTAGGTGGGGGTTGGGCACCACACTGTGGTGGACAATGTCCCCAAGGACAGAGGATGGTCTGGGGTCCAGAGGAGCAGACTTGCAGAGATGGAGGGACACCTTACTCCAAGTCTAAAGCTGCCACTTGGCCCTCTGTTCTACCCCCACATCCCCACCCCAACTCTCTAAAGAAAGCACATAAGGTAGTAAAAGTTTCCAGAGATGCTTATGAAGGAGGGGAGGCGGCATGGAAAATTTTAAAGAATATAACTGTGGCCTCAGACAACCCTGGGTTTAAATCCTGGTTCCACCATTTGCTCCGTGACTTGTCAACTTACCTGAACTTCTGAGCCTGTTTCCTTGTAATTGAAACAGGGAAGAAGAAACTCCCTATCTTAAAGAACAGTGTGAGATTAAATAAAATAATGCAAAGGAATGCATGGTATTGTAACTGTCTCATTAGAGGCACTCGGCGTCTCACACAGATGCTAAGAACAGTCCTCACCCCTCTTACAAATGTGCCTGAAACTGTATCTGGTAGCTCTGAGGAACCCCAAGCCGTGCACATAATAATAAATTGTGCTCAGCAGAACTGTCAAATCGCAGACACCAGTGGCGGACTGAGGGCACCATGGGAGACGTGGACATCTTCTGAAGGGCTTTCCCTTTAACCATTGTCCTTTCAGGTAAGGCCTTCTGCAGCTCAGTCTCTTGCCCCCACCTCAAAACTGTCCTGTGAGACAGGAGGACAAGCTATTTGTAAAAGGTGCCCAGGTGTGCCAGTTTGGCCTTTCTTCCCTGTATCTCTGAAAACCTAAACTCGATGTGACATTTCACAAAGTGACTGACAGCCGCCTCCCCACCCCAGGCCTGTGGTGAGACGCTGCTGTTAGCCACGTGGTTCCCTGGCAGCCAAGTCCCCTCTGAAGGAGCCTCGCCAGCGCCCCTCAGTAGGAGAATCTGCTCTGGGGGAAGATGACCACACGTCTCTCCCTGGCCTGCCCCCACCACGCCTCTCCCCACACCACCAACACCATCCACAGCCTTGGGGGCCTGAAGAACAGAGCTCTTGCCCCTCCAAACTCCCACCCACCAGCCACTCCCTGGCCTCCACTAAGGGGTGGAAGCTCTGGCCACCACTGGCTATCATGTTTGCGGCATCATTTCCACAGCGGTAAATAAAAACACTGACATAAAACCAGGTGTGAAGAATGGTTTGCTAACTTACGAAAATGATCAGGTTTCCTGCAGCCTGTGGGCAGGTATTTTATCCTGAGGCATTTCAACAGTAAAGGAGAGAGAACAAAACAACAGGCTCCTAGTCGCCACCATCCAGGCGGTTCTCACCTCCCCCCTCCCCCAAACCGTCTACTTCTGGTGCTTTTAAGGAAATAAAATGCCACAGACGCAGTTGAAGTCCTCTCTACACTCTTCTCAAAGTTGCCACTATTATTCTTATTATTGTAACTTTAACCTAAACGTTAGGTTGTGAGCATGATAGTAATAAATAAATGAATTTTCAAAGGCAAAGTGAAAATTTTCGACTCCTGTTGCTATGGGCTTTAATATAGTCTTACTGCATGTTTCCTTGTTATTTATAGAGCTTTTTAAAATTTTTTATTTTTCATAGCATCACAAAACCAGAATTAGAATTCATTGTGCTATTAAGTTGTGAACAAAAAACAGATCTAAATTTATTCTGAAATTCCTACCTGTCTTCAAACCAAGTTATTAAAGTTTAAAAAGCTCAAAGACATCCGAAAGATCTTGTGTAGTTTCTCCAGTTAAGATATTCCATTTTGAATTTATTTCCCAGAGGGTAGCAATTTAAAATTGCAAAAATCCATACAAAAATAACTGAGTGTAGCTCCTGCCCGAGCGAATCTCTTCCTATTCAACTTTCATTCATTTCCATCAAAATATGAATGCTACTCACGTACCTTTTCGTCCAAATTTACGTAACTCTGGGTGCGAGCCCATCAAATGCCAGAGCTGTGTTTTTAGTTATTAACTAAATTTTTAGTTGCAGCTAAATTTTTACATCCTAGAAGCCTGGGCTGTTCAAAAGTTTAGAAAATTTTTGTTATTTTCCAAGGATCCAAATTCCCCAACTTCCCCTTAAGTTCATTGATTCAAATTATTCTTTGATTAAGCCTTATGCCCGCTCTCGGAGATCTCCATCCGCAGGGGCTCCCGTCCCCACCTACAGGCCAGAGAGTAACTTCAACCGTCCCATAACCGTCCCAAGCTTTCCTTCAGGGTTCTTAAACCTTCTGAACTACAAAATTAGCTTATTTTCCTCTGACACAGGAATTCCTGTAACACTTTATACTTCTCTTTATTTGTGATTACAGTCTGTCTTACATTATAGTCACTTGGGAACAAGTCCTGTATCCCCTTTTAGACACTGGGTATCTTCAAGCCAGGTCTGTGTTTACGCATTCTTTTTATCTCGCATAGCACCTAACGCAGCGCTTTGCCCAGAGAAGAACGAAGGACAGAGTGAATGGTCACACAGACCGACAGCAGTTGGAGCCAGGCTCTCGTTCATCCTCATCGGGGCTTGGTTATGGAAGACGACAGCGGTAAGAAGACGCTTCCTGGCAGTGTGGGGGGAAAAGGAGGCTGAGAATGGAAAGAATGTGACCTTGAGGATCACCTTTTTCAACCGCAGCTCTCCCACTAGCCAGTCAAGGAATTGTGGTTAAGTAACAATTCTTCCTAGTCTCGCTTCCCTCTCTAAAGAGAATAATACCTGACTTCTGAAAGTGTGTGAATATGAAGTAATACAGCATAAGGCAAAGGGCCTTGCTCTCACGATAAATAACAATTATCACGATTGTTCCTGAAGAGGATGCTTGTTCACAGAAAGATGGAAAATCCAGACTCCAGGGCTGGCTCTGCAACAGGCTGACTGCTGTGCAACCTGGAGCACGTATTCACCCTCTCTGAGACTCCCTTTTCTCATTAGTGAAACTGAAAAATTGTATGTATAATCATTGAGGTTGTTCCCAGCTCTGAAATTTAGAAAACAAGTGTTTAATGTATTAATTCATTATCATAGTATGTCTGGATTAAGGAACTCCCTAATTTATCTTAAAAAAAAAAAGAGCAACACAGTTAAAAAATTTGTAGTAACTGCTACTTTTAAGTTTTGTTTCACCCGTTAAAAAAAATTAAAGTTTAAATTTTAATAACTTGGTTTGAAGGCAGGTAGGAATTTCAGAATAAATTTAGATCTGCTTTTTGTTCACAACTTAATAGCACAATGAATTTTGTGATGCTATGAAAAAAAGAAATTTTTTAAAAGCTCTATGAATGACAAGGAAACATGTAGTGAGACTATATTGAAGCCCATAACAGGAGTCAAAAATTTTCACTTTTGCCGACTTAAAAAAACAGCCTTTGCATCTCTCAGAAGGACTCCCTAGTTGCCTTTATATACGACACCATCCGTGGAGCATGATTTTTGCTTGAACAGTTTTGCTGAATGAATGGGTGAATAATGTTTTAGTGGGTGTTTGCCAAAAGTTCCAAGAATAATAATTCCTATTCCCTACTGGGTTTGATTCCTTTAGAGGCAGCCAGCTGCACTCTGTTTTTCTCCCAACATTGGCTTTGAGTCATTGATATGATTCATAACTTTAAAAAACAGGCTGAACCTGAAATTGCCCTGGCAGGAAATGGGCTAAGCAGCACAGAGTGCCAGTGAAAAGGAGATGCCCCCACCAGAGAGAAGAGTTCCTGCCTTTTTCTCATTCCCGATAGGAAATGAGGAAATCTCAGCAAGTAGCCTGTTTTCATCTGACTGCGTTGGTTGGATTAGTAAAGCCAAAGGTGAATTACAGAGCGATTAAATCTCCAGGATGCAAAAGGCACAGGCAGGGTTTTTCAGGTGTAGCTGGCTGGCCCAGAGGAGTCACTCCACAAGAGTTAAGCAGAGGAAGATGCATTAACAGCCTGTGGGCAAAAAGGCACATACCAGGTTTCAGGTGATCCAGGTCAGTCCTTGAGCAACAAAGGAACTATTGCTGCCGGGCAGGGAGATCCTGATGGCAGCAGCTAAGAGGTGGCTCTCGGACCGGGCTGAGGAGGGCCTCGCACAACCAGCCCTGCTGGCATCCTCTGAAGGGGAGGAGGCGGCCGAGGAGCGAGATGCACAGGCAACATTGGGAGCAGGGGTCTGATGGAAAGGAGTCAGTGAGGGATCGTTACAGAAAGTTTGCCATGTTTTGAAGAAGGATCCGAAAGGTAAGAGGATGGTTTCAGGTCCCTACTTTCAATATCCTCTCTGCAACCCAAACTTCCAGTAATATCTGGAAGCCACTTGGTCTTTTCCTGGGACATTTTCCCATGTGTGTTGGCACATCCTGGTGTTTGTCCAGAAGCCCGTAAAAGCAGTGATGTGAGGGAAGTAGACAAGAGCTCCGGGAGAGTGTGACCTGTTAAACAGGAGGAGGCGCTTTCAGCCCTCGGTCAAATGCGAGGAAACGTCCCAGTACTGCCTGTGGTGTGGGCAAAAGAGCCTCCTGCCCTGGCCCGTGCTTTAGAGAGCTTGCACTCGCCCTCCTCGGCCGTGCCCTCCCTTCGTGACCAAAGGCACACACCACCCTGGGGCTCGCGGCCTCTCTTCAGGACCGTGCTCCGGGGACCCGTGGCCCTGGAACTCCCTCTTCCAGGGCCTGCACTTGTCTCTTCTCCAGGTCTGGCCCAAGGGCAAAGAAAAAAACTAGAATACTCATCCTACCCTGCGGGTGGCCCTAGGCAGCTGTCAGTGAGGTGGCAGAAGGTGGATGGAGCGTGTGTGCACAAGGCTAGGCTGGCCACACAAGCCATGAGCACCAGCCCCCACAGCAGAGGATGGAGCTGGTATTGAAAAAAGAAGAGGGGTCTCCCAGGGGCTTGTGGGCAAACACTAACTGGTCCGAGAATCCTCAATCTGGCCTCACCTCCCAGCCGTGAAAGTACATGGAAATAGGAGGATGGGACATATTTTGTTCTGCAAGATGGCTTGGTTTATAGCAGTCAGACCTATGACACGTGGGCCTCCATCGGTACTCTCGCCTGGGCCCAGCAAGGGTTGGAAGTGGGGTAAATTCACCATGTCTTTCAACCCAAGATGGTTTATTTTTTTGCTTTTAGGACAATAAGAGTGATTTGAATTTGGTCAGTAGTGAAGGACTGTTTCTTGGATACAGATCAGTTTTTCAGTCAGTCAAAGAGATTGTTATGCCCCACATCCCAGAGTAATTTTTAACCTAATGTCAGTAACTCATGACAATACCAGAAGAGGGGTTATCATTTTTAATGTAAAGGAAAATGAAGGCGTCAGGTTGGATTATGGTGTCAGGAAGTAACTCTAGGGACAGCTGCTCGTTTTATTTAAAATTCTAGACACTTTGTACTAAGCATCTTTATTTATGAAAGGACACTGTGAGGTCTGAGTATTTAGCAAATTAATAAAATTTCTGTATTTTGGTGTATTTTAGTGAAAGCACTATCAAAATATTTAAACATTTGTAATTCAAAATAGTGTTTAGTAGGTCTCAGAGTCTGCACCGGTCACTGCTCGGGAAACGATCTCGGGCCGTCGTGCTCACTCGCGTTGCTGTGCCATGAACTGTAACTGCAGTCCCGTTAAACGCTTCCTGGCAGAGTCCAGAATTCAGTTTTACGGTCTGTCTCTAACACTGTCTGAGGGGCTCCGTTGCCGGGGAACCTTGCTACCACAGGATCCTGCTTGGGCTCCGGTCCTAACAGCAATCCTGGGGAACAGCATCCTTGTGAAATACCAATTCCCGTGAATAGAAATGTTTTGAAGGTCTTCATTGAAAGGGCATAGGGTATGTCTGACTCTCTTAGCTTCTCCGCCATGTTACTTTGGCTTCGTGCATTCAGTTAATGATGTGAAGCAGACACTGCATTCCAACAGCTTATTGGTCTGGTTGTGCAAAGCATGATGGTAAAGGAGTGTCCTGAGGAGAATACAAGCTCACTTGCTCCCCAGGGGAGGCCCAGCCCTATAAGGGCGGTGCCTTTCCAGTGACAAACATGCCCAGCACAAGGTCTTTCGGAGGAGGGACAGATCTCCCTCATTTCCCCCCTTCCTCTGGGGCGCCCTCAGCCACGTGACCCCCTTCCCCAGCCCCACCACGGGGCTCAGTCTGCTCCTCCCCGCCCTGCAGCCTCTCCTGGCTGCAGATTGCCTTGCCTCGCCAATTCGAGGCCAAGCTGGCATTTGCTTCCTGACTGCCTGAACGGAGATGTGGCTGTCACAGCGGGGACCCCTGCAGGCACTGCTGGGTTCCACCTCCACGGGCTGTTTCTCTCTCATCACACTGGTTCCTTGGAGAGGCCAAGAAAAGAAGGGACATGTGGCTGTAGACTTTCTGTTGCCCCCTGCAGATCTAGACATCGCTCTATGAGCCAAGGCAGTCATTGGCCCTTCTATTCAGAAGGCCTGAACAGTTCCGTTCATTTTCTCTGACTGGCAGGCTGTGTCATGTCCTGTCCTCCAGGATGGTCTTTTAGTATCCTGTGAGTCTCACATAACACGCGTCTATATCTCCTTATCTTTATAGTCCACAAGTGCTCTGAGGGCAGCAGTTGTGTCTACCTTGCAAACTATGATATCTCTAGTCCTGGTCCTGCCACACCATGAATGCCCTATAACTGTTCCTTAATCTGAGCTGAACCTCAGAAGCTCAGGGCAAAACCTGTACAGGTATCTTTCAACACTACAGTGTGTGCCTACTGACCCTCTTCCCCAGCCTTCACCCACCTTCCCAGCCCAACAAATCAGGCTCAAAGAGCAACGCCATTCCCCTGAGACTCTTGCCTCAGCCTCTTGCAGCACCTGCAGGCATTCTGGATGGCTGGGGTGCATTTTAGTTTTGATGGCTGAGGTTTTAAAACTACTCAAAATGAGGGGTGTGACTAGGAGAGGAGAAGCAGCACATTTCTGTTTGGATCTACAAGGGACACAGCAAAAGCTGCCTGCCATGAAAGTCATTCTCTCCACTGGAAGAGCTTCAGCCCCACTGCACCTACTCACCTGTCTTGGGTGGGTGGTGAAAAGGGGATTAGGAGAGATGGGTACACAGAAGCAGAACAGAAGAACAAGACAGAGAAGAGGTATGCTTACATGCTCATTTTTAATTCTAATTCCAATAAAGTCATAATGAACTAAATCATAGCTCCCCTATCTCCTGATGGGACAATTATGCTCTCCTCTGGCATTTGGCATTTGCAGGGGACAGTCAGGAACACAGCTGCCCTTGGCAGAACCATCGTGACTGTTTAAAAACCAGCTTCTTTAACACAGAGGCTTTGTGAGTTGAGCTGCCCCCTCCTAACAGTGTCAGGCATGGACTTAGCTAAAGTTCTTAGCCACCAAAAAGTAGCACTATTTAAAATTTTTCTCCAGAGGATAAAGTTTTTCTTTTGTCTTTCAGCTTGGTGTGTGTGGGGAAAAGGGAAATTCCTGTGGCCAGGATCCTCACCTGACCCTAAACTACTTATGATGTGATTGGCCTGCTGCTAGGTTACTGCTCCCACACCCGTAGGCAATAAGCTCTTACTGACTGAGTCACTCTATAAAGAGCTCTGCCCAGTGCTCTGGGCGGAGGCAGAGACGAGGTGGATTGCAGACCTGCAGACTGCTGGATGCAGGTGTGATTCTAGTACTCAACCTACTGCCAGGAGAATAAAGTTGGGTATAAACCCTTTCATTTCAGAATAATTCACTTCAGAGTAATTCAGTATTACAATAATAGCAGGAGAGAACAGATGAGATTCTATTGATCTAAGGCAGAAAGGTATTAACCTTCAACTTATCATTCTACAAACACTTACGGAATATTTAGCTGGGGTGGTGCCAGGTGGTAAGGGTATAAAATGACACAGAATATAACAAGACTTAGTCTTTGGTCTCAAGTAGAAAATAGTTTAACATGGGAGAAAGACTCAAGTAAACCAGCAATTACAGCAAGTTTATTTGGTAGGTGTTCTGATAGGCTTGTGTTTGTGTGGGGAGGAATATCTGGAGGTCAGAAGAAGGGCATCTAATCAAACTGAGGGAGGTGGTGTCAGGAAATACTTCCAGGATTCATGCTGGCAAAGAATAGCAAGGTCAGGTGTGATACGGTGAAGGTGACCGGGGAAGGAGAGAGCAGGGGCATTCTGAGGAGAGACCTTAGCACAAGCAAACGCACGGAGGTACAAAAGCTTGATATGTCCCGGGAACTACAAATATGGCTATAAACAGGGTAAGCTTGGGGGATGGTGGGGATGGGTTAAACAAATCCTCTAGAGCCAGACCATGAAGACGCTAGTGTGCTAAGCTCAGTTTAGAGGGCCGAACTGGTCTAGGCCGCCTGTTGTGCTGTACATGACACCAAGGGCAGAGAACATATCCTTCTTGTGCATTTCTATATCCTCAGTGACTGGCCCATGGTAGACTCTCATTATATGTGTGTTGGGTAATTAGGTGAATCTGTTGATTAGATCTTGCCACTGGGAAAATAATATGTTTTTATCAATAACAAGGACAATTTTTATTTACATTAACATATAGTTACTGAAGAATGAAGAAAATAATGTAAAACACAAAAGATACTTTAAATTCAAAATAAATTATTTTTGTTTGAAATGGTAAACAAGATTGACAAACTTTCAGCTAGACTTACCAAGGAAAAAAGAGAGAACTCAAATAAAATCAGAAATGAAAGAGGGGACATTACAACTGATACCACAGAAATACAAAAGCTCATAAGAGACAACTATGAAAAATTATACTCCAAAAAATTGGGCAACCTAGAGAAAATGAGTAAATTCCTAGAAAAATGCAACCTACCAACACTGAATCATGCAGAAACAGAAAAACTGAATGGAAAATTACTAGTAAGGAGCTTGAATCAGTATTCTAAAACCTCTGAATAAACAAAAATCCAGGAGCAGATGGTTTCACTGGTAAATTCTAGCAAACTTTTAAAGAAAAATTAACATTAATCTTTTACAAACTCCTCCAAAAAGCCTAAGAGAAGGGACAATTCCAAATTCATTTTACCCTGATACCAAAACAAGACAAGGATGTCACAAGAAAATTACAGACCAATATCCCTGATGAACATAGACACAAAAATCTTCAATGAAATATTAGCAAATTGAATTCAACAACATGTGGAAAGGACCATACACCATGATCAAGTGGGATTTATCCCAGGAATGCAAGGATGGTTTGATACCTGCAAATCAGTGTGATAGACAACATTAACAGAATGGATAAAACCCATATTATCATCTTAATAGATTCAGAAAAAATATTTGACAAAATTCAACATGTTTATAATAAAAATTTTTAACACAGTGGTTATAGAGGGAATGTGCCTCAACATATTAAAGGCAGTATATAAGAAGCCCACAGCTAAAATCATATTCAACAATGAAAAGCTGAAGGCTTTTCTTCTAAGATCAGGAACAAGACAAGAATGTCCACTCTCACCATCTTTATTAAGATGGTATTGGAAGGCTTACCCAGAGCAAGAAAAAGAATTAAAAGATATCCAGATCAGAAAGAAAGTAAAACTGTCACTTTTTGTAGATAACATGATGTTATATACCAAAAAATCCTAAAGGCTCCACAAAAAGACTGTTAGAACTAATAAGTGAATTCAGTAAAGTTGCAGAATACAAAATCAACATAAAAACCCATTGTGTTTCTATACACTAACAAAATATCAGAAAGAGAAATTAAGAAAACAATCTTATTCACAATTGCATCAAAGAGAATAAAATGCCCAGAAATAAATTTAACCAAAGAGGTGAAAGACCTGTAGTCTGAAAACTATAAGACATTGATGAAATAAATGGAGAAGACAAAAATAAATGGGAAGATATTCCATGCTCATAGATTGGAAGAATTAATATTGTGAAAATGTCTGTTCTACCACAAAAAAACCTACAGATTCAATGTAATCCCTCTCAAAATGCCAATGGCATTTTTCACAGAAACAGAATGAACCAACCTAAAATTTGTATTGAGCCACAAAAGACCCTGCAAAGTCAAAGCAATCTTGAGAAAGAACAAATCTGGAGATACAATGAATCTTTATTTCAAACTATATTGCAAAGCTACAGTTAATAAACAGTACAGTATTGGCATAAAAACAGACACATAGATCAATGGAACAGAATAGAGAGCCCAGAAATAAACCAACACACACATTTTATCAAGTAATTTATGATAAAGGAGACAAGAATATGCAGTAAAGAAAAAGTCTCTTCAAAAATAGTGCTGTGAAAACAGGACAGCTACATGCAAAAGAATGAAACTAGACCATTGTCTTACACCAGACACAAAAATTAACTCAGAATGGATTAAGACCTGAATGTAAGAACTGAAGCCATTAAACTCCTAGAAGAGAACATAAGCAGTAAGCTCCTTGGCACTGGTCTCGGCAGTGATCTTTAGGATTTGACACCAAAAGCAAAGTCAATAAAAGCAAAAAAAAACAAGTGGGACAACATCAGACTAAAAAGCTTCTGCACAACAAAGGAAATCATCAACAAAGTGAAGAAGCAATGTACAGAATGGGAGGAACTATTTGGTAAACACATATATATCTGAAAAGGGGTTAATATCCAAAATATAAAAGCAATTCATAAGGGTTAATATTCATATCATTCATAAAAACAATAATAGGGGTAAAAAATGGACAAAAAATGAGCAGAGGATCTGAGTGGACATTTTTCCAAAGAAGATGTACAAATGGAATTTGCTGACACACAAAATTCTTATGTACAAAGATTTATTTTTGATTATGAAGATTACTTCGAATATATGTTCAACAACTAAGAATTCTTCTTTTAAGTGTTGAAAAGTTGTATATTAAAAGTGATTCCCTCTATCCAGGTATCTTGGGATGAGAGAATTAAAGGCAGAGAACGAAAAAGTGAGTAAAATGGTTGACTATTCATAGTTTATTTACTGTAATTGGTATATATTAGAGCCTCATGCAGTATCTGCTGAGCTGAGTTAGAACAAGATAGGGACATGGAAGTTTCTGTAATAAAGCAAAGACGAAAATGTATTAAAAATTTTTTGAGGGAAAGAAAATCCACTCCTTAGAAACTATTAGGAATGAGAAAGCTTGGATTTAGTGGGTGTTCTTTGTGGTTTTATTCTACTGACATTTACATTAGTAACAGTGACATGACAGCTTTCATATTCCAGGCTTGCTCTAAAGGTTTTATGTATAATAACTCATTTAGTCCTATTAACAACTCCATGGAATTGGTACTATTATTATTTTCATTTTATAAATAAGGAAACAAAAGAGACTGCTTGGTAGTAAATGGTGGGATAGCCCCTTGAACCTAGTCCATCTGACTCCACAGGCACACACATACCCCTAGGGTGGGGCTCACATAGTAACCACCCATCCCTCCTCCTCAGTGAGGCACTAGGGACAACCAAGGTGAGAAGGAGACAGAGAGGGCGAGGGAGAGGGAGGGGGAGGGGGAGGGGAGGGGGGGATGGGGGGGCAGAAGGACTAAGCTCAAAGGGCCAGCCCACCATGTACTACCAAG
>JAQQAC010015287.1:17602903-17676569 GCA_029783875.1 Phataginus tricuspis
AAAGAAATTCTCATGGCACCCCCATATCCCAGAAAAGAAAATACACAGGTTTCTGAAACCAGAGTTAATATATGAACACAGAAGCTAGGGCTTCCCTGAGGGCAAATACTAATTCCATGAATGTAAAGTTCAAGGATTAACAGTCAGCTGCATGGGGGACAGAATACTAGGCCATGTGCTCAAAATGTAGTTTGAGGGGTTCTGAACCTGGGACCCACAAACACACATAAATCTGGGGACTGGAAAGGGCCTTGCTCTCTGTGAAAGAGTAGGCCAGGAGAAACACTCCACTTACAGCAAAGAGAGTCGCTAAGAAAATCTATCTGTACCAAGACGAAAGGCAAAAAAGGAAACTCCCATGAGAATTTATATCACTAAATTTATCTACACATGGATCTGGGCTTTGAATTTAAATATCTGTGCAACTGCTAAATTCCAAGTCAAGAAATTAAAGTGGTCCCAGGCTACTAGTATCACCCAGAGCCAAACTAAACAGATGCAAAACCTCTCTGGAGGAAAACACCATCATCTCAGGCTTCCCAGGACTCCCACAGATCAGCTTCTGCCAAATCTGAGTTCACAGAGTGCAGGACCCACCTGGAGGAGGAAGCCCCCAAACAGAAGTCACAGAGACAGCCAAGGGGAGACGGAGCGTCCCCGAAGGCGTCGGAGGCTGGAACTATGAGATGCTCCATTGTCAGAGTGCAAAACAACTGTGTACAATGCTTAACGGCATAAAAGTTAGAATTTTTACATGTGCAAGGAAACAAGTAGCATTACATAATCTCTGGGCAGATTTGAAAAAGAACGTAATAGAAATCCTAGGAAAGGAAAGTCAATCACTGAAGAAAGAAACTGAGCAGATGCATAAAAAGCGAGTAAGTGATAGCTGGAAGAGAACTGGTGAGCGGGAAGGTCTGAGGAAACTGCCCAACAATTTAGCATAGAGTAAAAAGCAGATGAAAATATAAAAGAAAAGCTAAGAGACATGTATTTTAGAGCAAAAAAGCCTAAAACATATGTAATGAGAGTTCTGAAGAAGAGAGGAAAAATGATGGTCTTGTCTTGAAGACATAATAGCTAAGAATTTCCTGTCATTGGTAACAGGTATAAATTCTCAAACTTGAGAAAAAAATAAAAATACGCTTGGATATAGTATAGTGAAACTTCAGAAAACCAAACAGAAAAGATCTTAAAAGCACCCATATTGCTGGAGAGGATGCAAACTGGTACAACCATTCTAGAAAGCAGTTTGGCAGTTCCTTGCAAAGCTAAACATACAGTTACCATAAGGCCCACCAATCTTGTTCCTAGTTATTTGCTCAAGAGAAATTAAGATATCTATCCACAAAAGCCCTATATGTAAATACTTACAGTAACTTTATTCACCATTGCCAAAAACTGGAAACAGTTCAAGTGTCTTTCAACAAGTGGATAAGCAACTTGTGGTACATCCATCTGGTTGGTCAGTGCAGAGCAACGCAAAGAACAAACAGAAAATACACAAAACAACATGGAAGAACCTTCAGCCATTATGTAGATGAAAGAGGCCACACATGGCGGGACTCCATTCACATGGTGACCAGGGAGAGCAAGACCGTAAGAACAGACCAGCCTTGGCAGGGGTTGTGAACAGGGGAAGAAATGTGATTATAAGTGGGCACCAGGGAACTTTGGGGGATGATAAAAACATGCTGTATCTTGATTGTGGGGATGGTTTAGTTGTATTTGTCAAAATACATAGAACTTTATGCCTATAAAGGGTGGACTTTATCATATGTTCATTACACCTTGTTAAACCTTTTTTTTTTAATGTTTAAAGAAGGTGGGGAGAGCATCCAGAGAGAAAAGACAGATCAACGTAAAGGAATTAAAATCATATTTCCAGAAGACTTTCAATAATAACAGGAAAACCCAGAAGACAGTGGAAAAATAAATGCTGAGAAAAAATAACTGTAACCTAGAATTATGTATCACCCCCTCAAAAGAGAAAAAAAAAACCTATCGCAATTGATGGTAAAGTAATTTTCAGATTAAAAAAAAAAGAATTAATCTTCAGGGCATAGAGAGGGACATGTGTGGAGTGCTCCAGACCCATTCCCCAGCAAAACTGGTAAAAATTATTACTTGTGAAAACCCAACTGTTTAAAGTCACTTGGGTCTTATTTCCAAATACATCTAACCTGAGATTCCAGGGAGACATGAATTCTAAAGGGACATTATTCAACTCCCTACAGTCCACAGAGAGTGACTGCTAACAGGTATGTGTTTTCTTTTTGAAAATGTCCTAAAAGTAACCCTGGAGATGGCTGCAGATATTGTGAATATACTAAAATACATTTAATTGTACTTTAAATGGGAGAATTATATGGCATGCGAATTACATCTCAAAAAGGTTATCTAAAAAGCGAAAAGAATCAATTCAATGAACCACCAGTAAAGGAACTTCTAAAAGATGCACAGGAAAAAAGAAAATGACCCCAAAATTAAGATTTGAGGTGCCGGAAGGAACAGTTAACATGCACTGAAGGTCAGAGTTCATGTTGTTCATTTCTTGGGTTCCCAGACCTAGAGAAGATGTTCAAAGAAATATGTGTTGGATAAATGATGAGCAAAGAAATGAATAAATAGGGGCATAAATCTAAATAAACATTTTCATTAAATAATATCTAATTTTACGGTTAAAATCAAATACACAAGCAAGATAAAAATAGTAGGCAGTAGCATGGAAGCTGGGGAGAGCATGTTCAGAATTCCAGCAATGAAATGTTTGGGCATTTTTGAGGCATAGGCTGAAGATAACTGATTAATTTTGGACTCTGTAAGTTGAATATGCATGAAACTATTTGAAAAGGGAACAAGTAAGAGAACAAAGAGGGTATAACTTCCTAGCTAGTTGAGCAAAAACTTGGAAGAAAAAAAAAGCAAGCTTAGTTAACCCAGGACAATGCTAGGAGGACTGTGCAGTAATGTGGGACCCTCAGAAGGCAACCACGTTGAGAGGGCAGGAAAGAATCCAGGTGCATCAGAAGCGGTGTGAGTAGGCTGAGTGTTCCATTTAAAAGATAGATTGTTACATTGGATAGAAAAACAAATACTGTTAAAACTTCCTGAAGATACATGTCTAAAATACAAGAACACAGGGGGAAATATATATATATATATACCCTTAACTCAAGCCCTAGAAGCAACTGTTTCCAAATTCAGATTAATTTTAACTTAAAAAATTAATGCAGGGCATATGTTATATATGACATACGCCCTCAGTGGTGTTTGAGGAAGTGTATCGTAATCAAATAGTAATATTTCTGGAAGAAACATAAATATTCGCATCAAGTAGAATAAGTGAGGATTACAAATAGCTTCATATCATCATAGATCAGGTTTTACTGCCAAATGGAAGCTTGTTTTCTGAGCTTCTTGGTTTTCAGAACTGCAGATATGAAATTACACACCTGAGGCAGGCAGATAGTAGCTAGAACTGGCATGCCTGTGGTAATCAATATCAAACAAAACAGGCACCGAGGCAAACGTTATTAGGTGTCACCAAATAATATTTTTTCAAGCTTCCATTCGCCAGGAAGATGTAACAACTCTAGATTTATATACATCAAGAAAAATTGATAGTACAATAAAGAAACTTCGGTGTATGCACCAAATAATTTTCAGTTTTTATTATACCGTATGTTCAGTATTTCAGACAACGTGTCTTATCCCTGCCAGGTTACAATAAGTCGTCGAGTGGGTGTTTTAATGGAGGGACGCCCTCCAGGTGAAGGTGCTGGGGGCGGCTCCTTGCACTCAGGACCTCGTAGCCACACGGAGACCCCTAGTGAGGACTGGTGTCCCCTTGTTGCAACAAGGGAGATTAAATCATTTACCCCAAAGCACACTGCTGGGTATGTGAGTTTGGATTCAAATTTAGTTCTGTTTGATTCCAAAGATCCAAGAGCTTTTCAATGTATGGCCAAGAACGCATAAAACATTGCCCCTTAGTCAGTGAAATTAGAATGGCAGCCATTATTCCGGAGAACTGAAATGTGGACTGGGGTGTATACATATCATCTACTGTTGACCCTTGTCCAACATGGGTTTGAACTGTGCGGGTCCACTTATATATGGATTTTTTTCAACAAATATATTGGAAAATTTTTTGGAGATCTGAGGCAGTTGGAAAGAACTTTCTTCTCTCCAGCTACTTTGTAAGTATATTCGGTAAGAATACAGAATATAATACATAGAATATACAAAATATGTGTTAATCGATTGTTTATGTTATTGGTAAGCCTTCTGGTCAACAAAGGGCATTTAGTGGTTAAGTTTTGGGGGAGTCAAAAGTTGTACTCAGATTTTGGACTGAGAGGGGGCAGGGACCCCTCACCCCAGCAGTGTTGAAGGATCAGCGTATCACACTGCCAGGAGTCCGTGCGTGACAGACACATGCTCAGGCCTTACGCAGTCATCCTCCTCCTCCGTCTCCCCAAATCTTGCCATTTTCTTCCTGACCTTGAGACAGCTTTGAAATGAGAACAACTCACAATCTCAAGACAAGCTGGTATTTCCCAGCCTTAAATTCGTATTATGCTTTTAACACAAAAATGCAGGGTTGTTTGGTAAGGACTGCATTTAGAATTTGAAACTTAAAGCCTTTTTAAACCTATGTAGAATGTTTTTCTACTCACGTTCACCCATTATCCTCCATGCAGTGGAGACAATAATTGCAACTAAAATCGGTCACACGAACAGCAGTTGGCATAAAAATATGGTGAAAAATTAAGTCTATAAATAATCTTTGCCCTTATGTTGAAAGACCACGGAGAGTACTCAAGACAGATCGCAGCGGGCGCACGTGCCTGCCCCGGGGACCTCCGAGGACGCTGCCCCGTGGAGCGTGGCCCTCGCTGACAAAGAGCCCTGAAGCACGACGGAAACGTGCAGACTCGGGCTGCACCACAAGAGGGCAGGCACCCACAGGGCGTGCGAGGCTCCCCAGCCCTAAATACGCACCGGAAGAGGAACTCCCTGCCTTGAAGGGGTTGAGAATAGTTTTACAATCACGGCCCGCCGCTAGATTGGTAAAACAACGATCAGATTAAGATTTTTCTCCAGTACAATTTTGTCAATCCCATTTCCACAGTGAATTCTGAGAGATGCTGTAAAAAGGATAAATGGTCCTTTCTGCATGGTAAAACAGAAACCCAATTAATTGTCCACCTGGAACCATTCCAGTAAGCATCAGCATTAAGTGAATTTTATTTTAGGTGGACTTTACCAAAAATTGGACAATAAGAGGGAGTCAGCCTGCATTTCCCTTTTAGAAAGGAATATGTGGATTTAGATTTTGTATCCCTTCTAAACTTTCATGAGTCCAAATTCCAGTTTTACTACCTTTCAGCTGTGACCTTTTATGACCTTTATTACCAAGCAGCTCTCTCAGCCTCTTTGTCTCTCCACATCATGAGCACAGGGTTTCTCTTGGTAACTCATTCCTTTGAATGGCTTGCCTGACAAAATCCACCCTGTAGCTGTGATTTGTCCACAAAGAATCTGCTGGGCTTCCAGGTGCCTCCCAGCAGAGGGGTGGTATTTATGGGCAGAGCAGGCTTTGGGGTGAGGCATTTCTGTGCTGAAATGCTGGCTCCACCTCTGAACAGCTATGCATAACCTTGGGCTAGTCTTTTAATCTCCCTGAACCTCTGTTTCCTTATCTGTAAAATGGGAATAATAGCAGTACCTACCCCAGAAAGCAATTGGAAGGACTCAATGAGCTAAATCATGTGAAGCATAAAATGTTTACTCCAAGAATATGATTAATACAATTATTATATTTCATTTATTGACAGATATCTGTTAAGCACCTAGTCATGCCGGGGATCATTCTAGGTGCTTGGGGTGCGTCTGTGAGCAGAGCTGCAAAGGACACGCTGTGGCGGGCTTGCATTCTAGCAAGGAAGGCAGCCACCAGGTCAGCATCCTGACTAAGTAAGTTGGCTAGAAAAGGGAGGTCAGCAGTCAGCAGTGTTGGAAAAGAAAAGTGCTGGAGCAGAATAGAGACACTGGAGCAGCTAGGTACGATTTTAGGGTGGTTGGGTGGGCCCCATGCAGAGGGGGGCTTGAGTGAGGAAGTGGAGAAGGTGTGGGAGGTACCGTCTAGCTGCGTGCATCTCAGGCAAAGGCAACAGCCTGCTCAGAGCTCTGCAGCAGCAATGTACCCGGCCTGCTCCCAGAGAGCAGGGAGCCCGGGGCGGCTGGAGTGAATGTCTCCAGAGCAGATGGCCTCACGCCAGACTGCGCGAGGTCCAAATGAAACACAGCATCCTCCCCCTTTCAAACTTTCTGTAATTATTTTCCCTCTTTATTAATGTTGCAGTCTTCCAAGATCATAACTTTGAAGTCATTTTTCATTCCTTCTCTCATTCTTTATAATCTCTTAATCTTTTCTCTTTTCAGTGTCTTTGGATTTCTCCTTGTCTTTCCATCTCTGCTGTCATGTCATGGAAACAGACTGTGTCTCAGACCTAAGGCTGAAAATGTACGGCGTCCTCTGTAAGTTTCAAAGGTCTGTAAAACTTGATGAAAGCAGAGGATCCTCATTTTTAGGTGCCCCTGCGCTGTCGCTGCATATGTGCTTACTCTGACTCTCAGGCATCCAAAACTACCATCTCCGTGTCTGCATTCTTATCTCCTACCTCACTTCTCAGTTAGTTTGATTGTTTCTTAACTCATCATCCCCTTCAGTATCTTCAATCTGTAATCTATACAATACAAAACTTTCTGATTGACCTAAGATGTTGTGTCATTAGTCATCTCCACACTTCAGGACTTGTAATGACCATGTATCACTTACCAGATAAAGTCTAAATGGCGATGCCTGTCTCAGGATTATGAAAAACCTGAGGTTAGAAACCTAGTTTTAAACATGTGTTGTGGTCCGAGAAATGCTTAGCATGGTGGGTGATACATGTAAACACTCAACACTTACAAAATTGATGTGAGAATGATCTCACTCATATGTGGAGTATAAGAACAAAGAAAAAAAAAATGAAGGAACAAAACAGCAGCAGACTCACAGAACCCAAGAATGGACTAACAGTTACCAAAGGGAAAGGGACTGGGGAGATGGGTGGGAAGGGAGGGATAAGAGGGTAAAAGGGGCATTACGATTGGCAGACATAGGGTGGGGGGGCACGGGGGGGACTGTACAGCTCAGAGAAGACAAGTAGTGATTCTCATCTCACTACACTGATGGACAGTGACTGTAATAGGGTTGGTGGGGGGGACCTGATGAAGGGGGTAGTTTAATCATCACAATATTGCTCATGTAATTGTAGGTTAATGATACTAAAATAAAATAAATTGTAAAAAAAAAAAATTGATGTGAGAAGAGTAAGCATTAAATTCACATACTGCTAAGTGCCCATAGCTCTGAGGACCCTATTGTTTTTTGGGGGGTCAGGTTTATTGAGGTATAATTTACATATAGTAAGAACTGCTTTTTATAGTGTACAATTCTGAGTTTTAACAAATGCATATAGTTATGTAACCACTATCATAATCAAAAGTATAGGACAGGACAGCGAGGGCACGCTAAATCATTCCGTGCCCCTCTGCAGTCAAGCCCTCCCTCTGCCCCAGCAATTATTGATCTGTTCCTGTGCCTATGGCTTTTCCTTTCCTGCATGTCATATAAGTGGAATCATCCAGTATGTGACCTTTTGAGCCTGGCTTCTTTCACTTAGCATAATGTATTTGAGATTCATCCATTCTGTCGTATATATCAATGATTTGTTCCTTTTTCCATTGTATGGATGGACCACAGTTTGTTTATCCATTCATCAGCTGAAGAACATTAGATTGTTTCCAGTTTGCAGCTGTTATGAATAAAGCTGCTACAATCATTCATGCACAGGTTTTGTGTGAGCATATGTTCTCATTTTTCTTGAATACATAGAAGTGGAATTGCTGGGGCATGTGCTGTGCTTAGCTTTTTAGAGAAACGCCGAACTGTCTTCCAAAGTGGCTGTAACCCTTTTCCACTCCCACCAGCACCACAGGACAGCTCCAGGATTCCAGATCCTCACAGGCACTTGGTATTGCCAGTTTTTCTTTTCTTTTTTATTAATTTACCAGTTGTAAAAGACACAGCTCACTGTGGTTTTAATTTGCATTTCCCTGGTAACAATATTTAGCATCTTTTCAATTTTCAAAATATCTATTCAAATATTTTGTCATTTCTAATTGTTTTCTTATTGAGTTTTGAGAATTCTTTATAATTCTGAATATAAATCCTTTAATAAATACATGTTCTGCAAAGATTTTCTCCTAGTCTGTGTTTTTTTAAAGATTTACATAAAATAAAATTCACATTGGTTTATTTCACATAAAGTAGAATTCTAGGATTTGCACCTGCATAGAGTCTTGCAATCACCCCCACAAACAGGACACAGAACATTCCAACACCCTAAAGAATTCCCTCATGTCCTCTCTTTGGTCAGACCCTCTCCCAGTCCCAACCTCTGGCAATCTGTTCTCTGTTCCTATAATTTTGCCTTTTCCAGTATTTTGAAAAAATGAAATCATATACTATGTAATCTTTTGATATTGGCTTTCACATAGCGTAACGCTGCAAACCAGTCCATTGTAGTATGGATATACCACTGTTTCGTGTTTGTTTTATTGAGGTATATACAATAAAATGCACAAATGTTAGTGTACAGCCCAATGAATTTTGGCATGTATCTACACTCAGGTGACCATCATCCAGATCAAGATATCAAACATTTTCACTGTTTTCCTGCCTTCACCTATTTCACCCATCCCCTAAGCCCCTTCCCTATAGCAACCAGCAGTCTGTTCTCTGTGTCTAAGAGTCTGTTTCTATTTTGTTTTGGATATATGACAGGTTTTGTTTTTCTTTATCTATTTGCCCACTAAAGGACATTTGTTTCCAGTTTTTGGCAATGAGGAATTTTGGAAAATAAATGCAATTCTTATGATGAACAAACAAAATATTAGACACTGTTGAAGAAAAGGTATGTAAGCAGCACAGCTAAGTCTGAGAACGTCAGTGAAGAGGGGCTACCAGGAAAGCGCAGAGAAAGGCCATCCCCGGCCCAGCTCGCTCAGTGTAACACACCTGCAGGAATGAGAGAGACCGAAAATCCGTCCAGGGAGCCCAGGTCAGCGCTGGACCCTGACTTGCAGTTAAACGCAGGTGACCCGTTGCCGGCATCATGAAGATACAACTGCATTAACTATTTTACCTACATTTTTGTAACTTTTCCACCCTACTTCTCAGAAAGCATAATAATAATAAGAAGCTGTTTGCATGAAGAACAGCTAAAACCTAAATCAGAAAGAAAGTTCAGAAGTCTGAGGCAGAAACAAGGAAAAGAACTCAGCTGAGAACCTGAAATGAGATGCTTATTTGTTCTCTGAGCTTCTGACATATATTCCAGGGCAAAAAGAGGCACTTGGTATTCTTCTGGTCGTTACATGAAGGAAAATCAGTTTTCCAGTAGAGGAAAACTTTTCCTGTCACAGTTAGTCGAGGTTACTGAAGTGTCACAGTCTATGTTTTGTGAATCTCCTTATTCTGTCTTCAGGAACCACCAGAGGATTTGGCAACTTTCTCTTTAAAAGCAGGATAAATGGAAGAGGCTGGCTGGTGAGACATAGGTGGAAGTTTCAAGACAAGAAAACATATTGCATTTATTTTATAATCCCATCTATGCTTAGTTCTAACATATGCCCCAAGATCTTGATATCCATGTATTTGTCACATAACTTCTTACATATATGACACATAAATATTAAAATAACATCATGAAATCAACAGTTTTGCAAGAGACGTAAAAATGTCTTCACAGGAAATTGCATTATATCCACCTTCAGCATTATCTATCAGAACATAGCATGTAGAAAATGTTGGTATCTTCAGTTTCTTAAACGTGGTCAGTGGTATCATCTGTGGCTACTCGACACCATATGCAGATTCCTAAACCGTGTCCCAGATCGACTAAAGCAAAATTTGGGACAGAGCCCCGGAATGTGGCCTAGTAAAGCTTGAGAAAGACCTCCTTAGAAAAGCATGGCTGCCTTTAGGTCATGCCAGAGCGCAGAAGCCGAAAGGGGGAGACTTAGGAGAACGAATGATCAACGTGCTCTTTACATCGCTTCTCTCAGTATCAGTTGCTTCCGCTGCGCTTCGGCGGCCAGTTAAGAGCCGACTTCTTTGGAAAATACCTGGGCTGCAAACCTTCAGTGGTAGTGCCTGAACCTGGGTAATATGAACACTTCGAAGTCAGTCCACAAAAGCTGCGCAATTGCTCACCTCTTTAAACCCTTGATAAGCATATTAACAAAGAAAAAAGAGGTGGATCGGAGTTTTGTTCCCGTTTGCCAGCTGAGTCTGCCTTAGTCAAGCCCACTAGGAACCAGCACACTGGTGTCTGCGCTGTCCGTCAGAGATGAGACATGGACACAGACCGGGGGCCCTGGACTTGGGGACCCCTTGCCTGCAGTTTTGGCTTACGGATGTGCCTGAAAGTCATCAACTACACTTCTCTAAAAACAGTCTCGCTTTTAAATTGTGCCCCCACAGTTAGTCGAGGTTACTGAAGTGTTACAGTCTATGTTTCATGAATCTCCTTATTCTGGCTTCAGGAAACCACCAGAGGATTTGGCAACTTTCTCTTTAAAAGCAGGATAAATGGAAGAGGCTGGCCGGTGAGACAAAAGTGGAAGTTTCAAGACAAGAAAACATATTGCATTTATTTTATAATCCCGTCTATGCTTAGTTCTAACACATGCCCCAAGATCTTGATATACATATACTTTCTGGGAGAAGATGCCAACCTGTATAACAAAATCCACAGTCAACATCTGTGTCTGACAGCAAATAGCATTTGTTAAGCTCCTGTAGGCATCTGTGAAATGCTGCGTGTGTTACAAAGCCTCTATAAGAGTTTACATTTTAGGAGGAAAAATAACACTACACGAACAGTGAAAGGCATGTTTGAATAACTCAGATTTCTAAAACCCAATAGAAAAAAATAGGAAGAATACTTCCACTGAAAGTAACACAATAATGAACTTTAAGTCCATAAAATTAAAAACACCATTTTGCCTATCAGAACGTGCATAGAAAGTCAGTAATCACCATTGTTTGCTTTGGAAAGATTAGAAAAACAAAATATCTGAACATTACATTGGCCTTACTGATTAAACTTTCATTTCCAGTTAACCTGATCCTTTTTGTCTGAAAAATTCCAATTATGTTTCTCATTCAATATGGACCATGCTTCTTGCCCCCCACCTCCACCTTCAACTCTCCAGAAATGTATTTCCTAGAGGAATTGTGGTCTGTGTTCTCATTTTTGCACTGTACACTGTTTTATAGAGACACAGAAATACACACTTTGTAATGTCGGCTCCTAAAAAATTTAATTCGGCAGGTTACCCGAACACTTGATCCCTTTCACTCATGCAGTTGGTAAGAGCTGGAAGTTCCCCTAGAGTTCCCCAATTTTTGAACTTTAAATCTTTCAGACTCACTTGCCTAGTCCTTGACTGTTTCATGAAATGACCCCTTTCAGTTCAGCCAAATGTAAACAAAACTGATTTTTAGCTCTGCTCTTACAAGAGCTGTGTTTAGACTATGATTTGCTCCAAGTCGTTGCATTTCAAAAGGGAAATTCTGATCCCTGGGGGTCCATGAAGGTGAAAGACACCAGGGAAAAAAAAGGCAGGATTTTAATATACATATGTGTTTGTCATTCATAACTGAAGTTAGAGGAAAAAAATAAGATTTATGAGTAAAAAAGCACCTAAGTGTGGAGGACCATTTACATAATTCCAAAAGACAAAACTGTCCTACAACTCATTAAAATGACTACTTCTTATACCCCCATCTGTTCCAAAATGGATCTTACTACCTGATTCCATTTATACGAAATGTCCAAAATAAGCAAACCCATAGAGACAGAAAGTGAATGGGTGGTTGCCCGGGGCTGGGAGGTGGGGATGGGAAGAAATGGGGAATGGCTGCTAATGGTACAGGGATTCTTTTAGGAGTAGTGAAAATATTCTAAAATTAGATAGTGGTGATGGTTGCACAGCTCAGTGAGCATACTGAAACCCACTGCATTATACATCTTAAAAAGGTGGATTTTATGGTTATGTGCATTATATCCCAATAGAACTGTTGTTTTTAAAAAAATGGATTTATATAGTTCCCATCAGTCAGTAAGATAATAAACAATCCAATAGAATATGGGCAAAGGATATGTGTTGGAAAATCACAGAGGAGGACCCACAATTAGGCAAATGCGTATGGAACCAGACGCAGGAGCACAAGTGGTTGGGAAAAACACAAAACAAAATAACAAGCTACTTCAAACCCATTATGTTGGCAAAAATTATAATAACTCCCAGTGAGGGCAGGATGTGAGAATGAGAACCTCATGCATAGGTGGTGGGAAGGTAAATTGGTACAACAGCTTTGGAGGGCAACTAGGCAAATCTCAAAGTTAAAAATTAGCACATCGTACAGCTGCGCCTTCCATTTCTCAGCACGCTCTCACACCCTGGGGCACGAGACATACGCACAGGGACACCCGTTAGCACCGTCTGTGAGAGCGAAAAATGGGAACAACCCAAAAACCTATCAATAGAAGGAGGGAGAATTAAATTATAGGACATACCATAGGAATGCTACATAGCCCCCAAAATAAATACGTTCAATTCTCTAGGGGGGGAAACGAATTTGCAAAACACTGGCCACAGGATTTTTTTAAGGGAAGCAGAATAGGAAAAAGATTAAGCCAAGGATTTTATGCCCAGAACAGGCTTGGCTCACCCGCTAGCCCCAGGTCACACTGGGCTGTCAGGGTTAGCAGCCAGTGCAAAAAGGGAAATCTGATCGATTACAGAATTAGACTGTGAGGTAAAAAGAGAAAACTGTTCTTGACACTAAGATCAAAGAGAAATTTCCTCCAGCACTTCCAGAAAGAGGCCACCTCATGAGGTGTGTACAGGAAAATCCCCATGTTTCTCCGGTACCCCCCTCGCTGCAACCTGTAAGTGTCCAGCTTTATCAGAAGACTCGCTTTTGAGAGCAGGAGTTGGAAACCGAGGTGCAAAATATTTTGCTTGGCCAGCACCGTGTTTAAAGTTTCTGGATGTGAAAGCCTTGGATTCGGGGGATCGGGGCATCCATTCCTTAGACTGACACTGCGATGATACAATGTTCCATGGCCCTGTCCTGTGTGGCAGCCAAAAGTCAAGTGAGTACTTTCAATGTGGCTCATTTGTTGGTGGAACTGAATTTAGATTTTATTTAATTTTAACAAATTTTAATTTAAACAGTCGTGTGTGGCTAGTGGTGACCCTGGTGTGCAGCGCTCTAGAGGCGCAGCTCTTGATGACCGGCGGTGCCACCGTTCTCTATTCCATTGACCCCCCCCCACCCTCAGCACCACACAGTTAGGTTATCTGGCCCCTGGGGGTGTTTTTGTCTTGAGCAATGGCCAGATTGTAATTTTATTGTATAGACTCCTTTGTTCCTTTATGTAATAGATACTCTCTCCTCCTGTGAGGTATCAGGTCTGTGTCACACACAGATCTTACCTTCCCAAGAGCAACATGGACCCGCCTAGGACAGCCTGGCAAGGCCAGGTGATGCCCGTGGCAGGGCCCGGCAAGGTCTGCCGAGCATGCGGGGTGGCGTGAAGAACCTCGCCTGAACTTGGTGGCACAGAGAGGTGCCCTGTAGAGGAGAACCGGGAGTAAGAGCGAGTCAGCTGGCGGGGGGGCAACTCATACACAGCGTGGCCGGCTCTAGGGATTCAGAGAAATGCGCTGGAATGTAGAACATGGGGGCAGGAGATTGTGAAACACTGGCAAGGCTGAGGTCATGCAGGAGGTTGGAATCATGTTAAACTGACTTGGACTTTGTCCTGAGGGCAAGAGAAAACCACTGAAACCTTTTAAGCAGGGGAGTAGATTCCTGTCACCTCTACATTCAAAATAAACTCACAAGAATTACCACTGAATCCAGAAATTCCACATCTGGGTAGATACACAGAAGAATTGAAAGCAGGGACCTGAATAGCTATTTGTACACCCATGTTCATAACAGCTCTCTTCACAGTAGCCAAAAGGTGGAAACAATCCAAGTGTCCGTCAACAGATGAATAAACAAAATGTGGTCTGCACATACAGCGGACTATTACTCAACCTTAAAAAGGAAGGAAATTCTGACACGCTACAACAGGGGTTGTGCTAAATGAATAAGTCAGAGACAAGAAGACAAATATCGTATGATTCCACCCCTATTGGGCACCTGGAAAGGTCAGACTCACAGAGACAGAAAGCAGAGCAGCAGCTGTCAGGGCTGGGCAGGGAGAGACGGGGAGGTGCTGTTTGCTGGGCAGCATTTCAGCTGGGGAAGATGTGGAAGTCTGGAATGGATGGTGGTGATGGTTGCACAGAGATGTAAATGGACTTCATGCCACTGAACTGAACACTGTACTTAACAGTGGTTAAAATGGTAAAGTTTATGTTACGTGCATTTTACCGCATTCAAGAAATAAATCCTCTATCATCTTTGCCAAAACTGTACCCAGCCTCCTGACTTATCTCCCTGTGACCATTCCTGATGCCTTACCAGCAGGGTGATGCTACTGAAAGTGAAAAGCTTTCAGTGGCTGGACAAGCCTCCAGGAATCCGGCCCCTCCTCCCCTCCCTGGCCTTATCTCCTCACCCTCCCTCAGCCCAGCCCTCTGGCCTCCTGGCTGCTCTTTGGACTCACGGAGCAAGCTTCCCCTTTAGGGCTTTCTCGCCCTGGAATATTCTGTCCTCTGACATTCCCTAGTTTGCTTCCTCACTTTATTCTGGTCCAGTAACACCCCTCAAGCACCTTTCTTGGCCATCCTATTCAAAGACATGCTCCCTTGCTCTTCTTTACAGCACAGCACTTAGTCTTCTGTATGTCCTTTAGCTCATTTGGTCACTGTCCGCCTCTCCTGCGATGTAAGCTCTGCCAAGGCAAGGGCTTTGTTTGCTACTGATCCCCAGTGACCGGAACAGCGCTGGTCATGCGGGGAACATACTGAATCCCCAGGGACTGGAACAATGTGGTCATTTGGGGAACTTTTAGTATGTATTTGCTGAATTAAAGAATAATTACACTTGTGTTTTAGGAAGACTGTGCCAATGGATTGCAGTGGAGAGCAAACAGGGAGAAAGCAGCTGGGCAGTCGCTGCAGGAATCCCACAAGAAGTTCCGATGCCAGGGTGGAGGCAGCGGTGGCACTAAGAGAGGTGGGGACACAAGATACTTAGAAGAGATCATCCAGAGGCTGGATGGAGGGCTCACTCACTGAGCTGGCCAACGCACACAGAGGAGCAGTACTGTTCCCATGGAGATGTTCAGTGGGCAGTTAGCAATGTTCAGCAAAGAGATAGGAGCTAGACATGTAGTTTCAGCAGTTCACAAGTAAAATCTTAGTGGAAATTTTGGTAATTACTGTACAGCAGTCAGTTGGACACTATGCTTTTTGAATAAGACTTGAATGCACATATTCAATGCTGCCAAATAACTTCAGACTCACGGGCTGCCACAGTGAGCCAAGTTGGTCATCTTTTTAAAGCTGTACATGGAGTGCAGGAAGTGAAACTTCTATTTAGGAAAAGGTAAAGTATTGTTACTCTTCATTTTTACTGCAGCCGGGACAATTTCAGTGGATGATAGTCAATCCTCAAACCGTGTATTCTGTAATCCATCTTAATTAATTAATGTCCAGCCTTATTGGGAACACGGTTTTCCTTTAAATCTAGAAGAGATCTCCTACTCTAACTTCATCATTTCACACTTGTGGAAATAAAACCCCGCAGATATCCCTGGCTTGCCTAAGGCCACACAGTTGGCCAGCGGCAGAGTCAAAACAAACCAAATCTCTTACTCTGTTTCTAAGTGGTTCACAATTAGGGGCACAATGTTTTGATTTCTGTTTTGGTCTATCCTTGGAAGGGCTCCTTCAGATTCATGCATTACGATGGTACCCTGGACATGCCTCCATCAGCCTTCCACTCCACCCTGTCAGGCTCCAGTAGGACATTCTTTAGTGAGTTTAACTCACTCTTCAATGTGCACTGGAACTGTTTGTGAATAAGGATATGACCTCCAAGACACGTTCAGAATTCACATTACTAAAAAATATAGCCAGTTATGCCTTCTAGATTTAAAGTCTAGACGGATACCACTCTAAGTTGTTCTTCTTGAATGAGTTTCTTATTCATGGGAAAGAATTACTAGATGGAGTCCTAAAGGACCAAAATTTAGCAACTATTTTCTGCCATGAAAATTTTACGTTAGAGGCAGAATAAAGTATCATCTCAACTGTGACGGCCAACCAGCCAGAGCTAGTAATATTTTTGAACATCCCAGAAACTACCTATGGCAGGTTCTTTGAATGGCTACCCAAAGCCCTTCCCAACCTCTTGTCCTCATCCCTTCCTGGCAGCTGGAGGTGGCCAACGAATCCAATTCAGACCCATGAGACATAAGCAGAAGTCTTCTAGGCAGCTGCGAAATTTGGCATGACCTTCTTTCCCCATTTCCCCTTCCTCCTTATGGACAGGAGGGCTTGAACTATAGCAATTATCTTGCATTTAAGAAGGAAAAGTTCACCCATGTGGGCCTTGCCACTGTCTAACTGCTGAACCAAACCCACCAACTCTGGATTTCTTGTGGTGTGAGAAAGTTATTCTCTTTCTGTTTCAGCCACTATAAATGTATTTTCCATTCCCCACATCTAAATACAATTGTAAGGGCTGGGGGATGAGATGGGGCTTATTAGGATATTTGTGGGTGGGGCCCAGCTTTACATACATAAAGCACACACACACACACACACACACAAAGGTCCCGAACACGTCCTCTCCTGTTTGGGAATTACCTGTATAAGGCTTTCTTAATTGGTCCAGTTTTATGTCTTTCACCCAGACACAATCAACTCAGAAAGCTGGTACCCAAAGACAACTTCCAAACTCATGAAAACTCTAATTTGGAAAGCTCCAAATATCACCAAAAGATTTCAGAAAATGTCCCAGGAGCATGAAATTCTACAAACCATTAGAGAGACTCTCAGGAAATGTGTGGAGCTGTACAGGGCTGAACCCCCATGACCAAGTGCGGCGGAGATCAGGGGAAATCTGCTCAGGCAGCCCTGACGCGGGCTCCTCGCTCGCTCTTACATGACCCTGCCACAGCCCATGCCTCGTCAAGGCAAAACGCGGGGCCTCAGCTGCCTAAGCAGTTGGGAGCGGGGCTCTGTGGCTATTAGCGCCTTGGCCACATCACTGTGAACCATCTGCTGGCTTTGCCTGCATCCATCATTCTGCAAAGATCACAGTTCAATCTATTCTGCTGCACTGAGGCTCCCTGATGAATAATGTTCGCCAACCCACACGCCAAGATCTTGCCAGCAACGGGGGGGGGGGTCTCTTGGACCCTTTGCGGCTCCCCCAAGCCTTACAAATAACACTGGCAGAAAGCCTTCAACGCCAGAGGCATTTCCTTGGTTCCCCAACTTTGAAGAAACAGCCGGGCAAATGTCTGAACAGGGTTCTGTCATCCTTGAATTTACCACTAGCCCAGGAAACACTGAAACAGGTGAAGCTGGCCCTTCCCAGCACCTTCAGAGCTTCCTTGTCCCCAGGCTGCCACGTGGTGATTCTCTGCCTGCCCCGAGTTACCCCTGGGAAGTCTACATGCTTCTGTTCCCAGGCAGTCATCTGCCACATTGGGGAAAGTGGCACCTCATGAATAAGCCAGCCTAGACTTAAGGTTTTATACCATCTGGGCACTGGCCCTTTAATAACCACCCCAAATCCAAAGGACTGCACCTGCTGGCACCATTTTGGGCCCCAGGCACAGGCTGCTGGAAGACACTCCATGGCAACAGCTGCCCTACAGCCTCACACACCTGGGCCAGCTGCCCCACCGCCCCGCACACCTGGGCCAGCCACTTCCCTGGGGGGTCTTGGGCATGCCCACTCTTGGGGCCATTTTGATTGCACTAGTGCTTAAAACTAACAAAATAAAAATAAATACAATCTGTACATGTTTAATTTTCCTCTTCCTACTATCAGCCAGTTCTTAAATCAAGTCACCTTCCTTGTTAATCACAAGAGTTAGAACAAGGTGTCAATGCAATGTTCACTGTGGTGGAAATCCTGGAAGCTCGTACACCACTGTGATCCCACAGGCAAAACCTGCTGTCAGAACAAGCCAGCAATCAGCCCGCTGGGTCACTTTCCTTCAGATTAGTGGCTCTTCCCCGTGGTCACTGAGGTCTGGCTGGTCTCTCAGGGCATGAACATTCTCTACTGTGACCTAGTCTATATTTTTGTTTCACAAGTCAATTTCTTTGTTTATTGTTTAATACAAATGAAATATCACCTGGTTGTTCTTTCATTAAGTGCATCATTAGACTCCCCCACTAATTCTGCAAATTATTTTTTCAGTGGAATGTGGAAGCTAGCAGAGTCAGCGATCTGTTCAGTATTTGTCCTGTTGCAGTGGCTTAGGAAGGAAAAAGCAGGCCAGTCAAAGTAAGAGTGTTTGGGGTACCTAAGGCTGATGTCATAACTAATTTCAAAAGTCCTTAGAATCACATCCCCTCTTATACCTTCCGTCAAACCCTTTGCGTCCTGTTAAGAGGGCCTCTAAAATCATGGGAAGTGTGTTCAAGCGATTTAAGGAAACAAACTTTACACCTTTGCAAAAATAGCCCGCTGGGAATACTAGGTGTCAGTCCCCAACCCGACACACTGCCTGGTGTGAAGTTCACCTGCCCCGTTAGTACACCCCCTGCTTGATTCAGAGCAGCCTGGAAAATAAACAGAACTACAGAAATGTAACTAGAAGGGGACCCCTTGTCCCATGAGTATTTTTCTATCCCTTCCTTACTTTCTGTAGAATGGGCTCTCAGCCTAAAAATGCTACCTCCCACAAGCTTAACAAGCAACGGGCAAGTGCATTCTTGCCTGTAATACAAAGCAAGCCCATGCTGTTCATGTTACAGGATAAAAACCAACCACCATGCAAACAAAGTGCATTAGCAGACATAGGAAATCATGGATGGAAGGTTCATCTTGGAGGATGCTTCGGTCATGGGGTGGCAGGTGCACAAACGCATCAGTCCTGTTAACCAGTCCTGCTATGTTCCGTGTCTCCCTGGATGAGACATTAGAGGAAGCCTCTGCTCTTCCAGGTGGGAAACAAACAATAATAACCTCACACAGTAGGCATGCCACTGCAGACCAGCCGAGGCCACGTCACTGTAGAGTGTCACTTCATTTGCCTGCGCCTGCAAGCCCCACATGGAACTCTGCAAGGGCAGTTTGTCTCTTTCCCTGTGTCACGGCTGCTTTTCCTTTTCCTGCTGCTAACGTCGTCTTTCTAGTTCCGCTGACTTCCATCTGGTGGCCAATTCCTTCCCACAGAGCCAGCCCTGCACAGTTTGAATGGGGGTCACCTACTTGTCCTATACATCTCTCCTGTACTTTGATAAAATGAGAATCTCTGAACATCATAAAATGATTACTTTTTAATGTTACGTGTTCAAAGGTCAAAAAGAAATACAAGCAGAGGAAACTTTTCCAGGTTCTTTTCCAAACTGTATGCTTTCAATCATAATGGAGCATTGGGATTACATAGTTAACTTGTGTAAGAAATGCTTTTGCGTTGCTTGCCTGCTAACTGGGGAAAATATGGGGGGATGATAGTGCTAGAATGCAGTTAATTAGCTCAGACTTAAGTTCGTGCAATGGCTGCTGTTAGGTAAATTATATCCTCCAGTACTTTGAGGGTTAGGAAAACCCGGTGCTGGAAGGACAAAGTGCTGCCGAACATGCCAGTCCCGTCAGCATTTCCCTTCTCCTTCTGAAGGGAAATAGACTCAGTGTTCATTTAGTGACAAAGCTTTTAAAGCTAGGATCAAATCATCGCTCCTCAAAAAGTCTTTGAGAAGTAATCTATTTAACAATACAATATTCAGAGGCAGCGTTGCCTGGTGGGAAGAGCTGAGCCATCAGGCATCAGACTAACAGAGGCTCAGGCCCTGACTCTGCTTCTCTCCGGCTGTACGCACTTGGGCAAATTACTAAGCCTCAGTTTTTGGCCCGCAGAAGAGGAATGAGGTGATTTCTTTTTGAGGTTTAAATGGCATAATGTACATAGAAGAGGCAAAGGATAAATAGGGGAGTCACTGGCTCGGGATCAGATCTGGCACTGCTGCTCACTAGTTATGCACCTTTGAGCAAATCATGTGACCTCTCAGAGCTTAAAGGGCGCCAGGAGACACATCTCACAGGGCTGCTGTAGCATGAAATCAGGCTCAGTTGCAGAATTAAATTAGGAGCCAGCTAACTTTTTTTAAAAGGTAAGATAGTGAATATGTTGAGCTTTGCAGGCCATACACCCTTTGTTACAACTACTCAACTATGTCCTTGTCCCACAAAAGCAGCCGTAGGTAGGGAACAGGCGTGCTGCAGCCCCATCACATTTTACAAGTGATGAGTCCGATTTTGTCCACAGGCCATACTTTAGTAATTCCTGGTCTATTAGATGACTGATAAATGATAAAACTCTGGTAAGAAACAGTCTTCTTAATTGAGATACTTTGATAATAGATAAGAGAGAAAGAGAAAGGATTGAAGTTTCCAGTCTTGCCCTCGACATCTGTATGTTTTTACCTACTTACTCCATGTTACCTATCTATATGAATTCAGTGAACAACAACAGGGCAGGTCACATTTTTTTTTTACCAATTCCTTTAAAAAGCACACATAGTTATACTTTCTGGGAAAGAAAAGGAAAATACAGCAAAAACACAAAAAAGACAAGCTATGTTTCAATTAAACAAATCTAAATGTTTCAATTACAGGAACCAGTTTTGAAGGGGCGAGCGGGCACAGGAGACTAAGTATGTACAGCGGTGGAACTGGCGAGGCTCCCCGAGACAAGCCGTCACCTGACCCCGACAAGGCGGGGAGAGGCCGAGAGGGCTGCAAAAAAGCCCTACCGCAATACCGCAACACTGCAGAGAACCTGCAAACACTGAAACAACAAAATAAGTCCCTGAATTTGCAAAGAATAGAATTAATGAAGCCATGGTGGTGCACTTAGAAATCAGAACTCACAGCTAAACAGCACAGCAACGGACAAGAATGGGAGAATGGACGGCGAACTCAAAGAACCAGAGGGTCTGACTTAAGGATAAGAGAGGAACTAAACAACCAGAGGCGGCCATCCGAGAGGCCACCGCGCGCGGGCGCTGCCGGCCGCCAAGCCAACGGCCACGCCTGTGAGCCCACGGGAGCCACGAGGGGCCTCTGCGTACGACGGAAGGGGCCTGGGTGGCTCAGGGGCCCGCAGCTGACATCACGCAGCTGGGCGACCCGCCTGGGGCTGCCTCCGTGCCAAGGGGCACGTGAGAGAAATAAACGAGTTTCTGAGGCCGCTGGAGTTCAGTTTCTCTGACATGCAGCTGAATATAACCCCTAACTGATGTTCGTACCGCGTACTATCAAAGTGAGGGGCTGGAGATTGTGGGGCATCACCATTTTGTGCACAGCACACTAAGAAGACAATGTGGCCAGTCAGACTCTGACACAATGCCCCGACAGCCCCACTAGGGGAATTGGCCGAACCTGTCCTTGCTTTGAAATTTCTTTCATCTATTGTGAAGAATTTCCCCGTTTCTCCTGCTATGCATTTCATTGCAGGGGGATGATAAGCGGTCTTTTCACACACATCCCAGTGGCCAAAGCAAACCTACTGGTCGCTGTCTTCTGTTCAGACGCCCACAGAGCACCTGGCTGTCGTTTTTCAAGGCTGCTGTGTATGGCTGTCGTCTGGGTTTGCACAGAATACCTGACCACGTGGGGTAAGTGAGGGCCTCCATCTTGCCCAAACTCTACTCTTCTGGCACGTAGCTGCCACCAAACTGAGAACAGAAACGCCTGCCTGGAGAGGGGCCTTTTTTGGCTTTGCACAGGGTTCCATGTGTAGGTACCGCGGCCCTGGCACTGGGTGTACTGGAGGGAGAGGCGTGCTTCCTGACCTCTTAGCCCTTCAGGTCTCCTAGAGAAGAAAGGCGCAGCCACGAGGCTGAGGGTGGGTGGGATGGGGAGCACGGAGCTCTGGGGGCGCCAGACCCGCGTTCCTACGGAGCCGAGGGCCCAGGGTGAGCTGGGAGTCAGGGAGGAGGGGCAGGACAGGAAGAGGAGCCGCACGGGGGTGGGGCGGGAATGAAAGGCACATGTTGGAATTTAGGGGAAAGTGCCTTTCTAAGAAGAACGTGGAGAGGGATATTCAATAATGGTGGAAAAACGGTAGATTAATAGGCAAAGTCCAAATAAAGCGGAGTCGCGTGGGCCATGGTAAGAATTTTAGACTTCATCCCAAGGCCAGTGAGTCCTCCTGAAGGGCTTTACGCAGGAGAGTGGCAGGAGCTTTGCGGCTACAGCGTGGAGAATGGTCCGGAGATGTGAGGAATCTATCGCATCGTCCAGGTGCAACACACTGATGGCGCAGACAGAACTGGTGGCAGCGGGGACTTGAGAAATATTCAGAAGGTACCCTGGACGGAACAACATTAGATTGGCTCTGGGGAGAAGAGCAGGTATGATTTAGGGGTGACAGGCTGCCGTTTGACACCTGCTGAGGTTGCGGGACCTTAGGCCCCTGTGGACATACACTTCCCACTGTCCTCAGCTGCCCACCTCCTGCCATGCTCCTCCAGCCTGCTTCTGTCTTACTCCTAGTTCTCTTCTCCCAAGTCCCATCAGAGGAAGCAAAAAAAGGATAAAAACAAAAGAAACAAAAAGGATTTATAACACAATACTCCCTGGAGAAGACATTTAACAATTTAGTATCAGAGTCTATAGCATCTACTTCAGTCAGATTATGTCCACTGGTCTGGAGCTTCCCAGAAAAAGATGGTTAGTGTTCATTTTATATCTGCTGATTAAAAATGGTCTCCGGTGGGATCTTTCTCAGAAGACAGCAAGAAAAATTACTGAAGGGTGAATTCTGTCCTTCCAGGTGACACCAGGGACCGTTCACCCTGGCGGGTGGACTGAAACATCCAGAACGAAATCCATGATGCTTACGCATGGTGTTTAGTTGGGGACCCCTTTTGACTGAGGACAGGCTCCCTACCAATAGACCCCAAGATGGAGATTCTGTGCAAGTTATTTGTGGAGGAAGAGCTCCTGGAGGGGTCGGGGAAGCCAAACAGGGCAGGTGGAGAAGCTGAACAAGCATGTGGACTCCCTGGGGCCTACATTCAGACTGATCCCCGGGGGGCCGGGAGCTGATCTACACTACAAGGCTAGTTACCGCTGGGCAACCGGCAGCCCTTTGTATCCCATCAGTTGGTCCCTATCAGCAGTTGGTCATTGGCTGAGGGCAGCTGAGAAGGGCTGTAACCTCCAGGCAGCTGCATGCTGAGGGCAATTCTTTGGTCAGGGGGGTGGAAGGGGGTCATAAACAGCCAATGATCCATCAGCCGGGGGATGGGCACACCAGGCCGGGCCAAGGGACTCTGGGCAGTGGAGTGATGGCGCCTTACAACAAAATCTTATCTGGAAGCCTAACAGGTGTAAAGTACCTGCACACACATACACACACACACACACACACATATACACACACACACAAATACTGCTGGTGAATGGCACCTTTCCCGGAAAGCCCTTTGACTCCTTATCACCCCCAGAAAGAGAGGGCTCACCAGTTTGTCTGAGAAACCTATAGGGGTAAACAGTAAACGTTCTGTTACATAATTCATATTTTAATGTTGGAAAAGTAACCAAATTAGGTAAGATCTTCATCATCTCAAAAAGATATAAAGAGCTCAAAGCACACTTTCAAAACCCTACAATCAAAAGAGGCATCACACAGACACATTTTACAAGAAGATGAAAAATAAAATATGCCTAGTTCATCACTGAACCCAGTGCACAATGAGTACCTAATACAGATTCGGTGAACTGAACCAAATAAATAGAGTATCCCCAGAAACCACTATATACTGAATATTTAATTTTTTAAAGCCATGTTTTGAAGTGACATATGAATTAACCCATCTCAGAATGTGACCTTATTTGGAGACAGGGTCTTTGGCGAGATAATCAACTTAAAACAAGATGGGCTTTTACTCAGTACGACTGGCGTCCTTATGAAGAGGGGAAATTCGGATACTAACGCACACACAGAAGAACAATATGAAAAGCCAGGGGAAGACAGGCACTGAAGCCAAGGAGAGAGGCCAGGGACAGACCCTCCCTCACAGCCCTGAGAAGGAACCAGCCCCGCCATCACCGGATCTTGGACCCAACCCCCAGAGCTGCATGTTGTTTAAGCCCCTTCCTCTCCCCCAGCTGCAGTACTTGGTTTTGGCCGCCCCTGAAAACCAGCGCATAGGCTAAGATACATGCTTGGGGGGAACCCTGCAGAAGGGGGTAACAGGGCTTACCCGCTTGATCCAAAACAAAAGTAAGAGCTGCTATTTCACTGATTTCAAAGTGAAGCAAACAAAGTCACTGTATAATAATAGAAGGTACAATAAACAACAAAAGCTTGAGAACACCAGAACACCACACAGGAAGGGAGAAATAGAATTGCTATTTGAAATATCAGTGTTCCACACAACAAATTGGTAGGTTCCAGATTTAATGAAGCAAGTGTGGAGTTGATGTGTATAATAAATTAAGTAGAATTAACAGACATGTAGAATCATAGAGGCTGATACATTTTTTTCCAGTGTGATGAATCATTGAAAACATAAATCAAATAAGGCACAAACATTTCCTTCAGATAAAGAAAACAAGAGACAGATTCCACATAGCACATTTCCCGAGTAAAAAGGCAGGGCAATCTGAAATAAGGGACAATGGCAGCATTGATTAAAACTTGTAACTAATCTCTTAGATAGCGACCTACATCAGAGAAGAAAGCCACTTCACAAGTCCAATATATTTTAGACAATACATTCATATTGTATGATGCACACATATGATCAAAAATACGTAAGTTTTACATGGGGCTGACACATAATTATGCAAACAATATGCAAGTAAATGCGTCAAGATAACCGCAGTTGACTTGGGTTGTGGGATGGAACATAATTTTTCTTATTTTATCAATTTTCCAAATTATTTGCTTTTTAAAAAGGAAGAAAAGTACCAAGCGAAAGTAGAAAGAAAAGAACTAATAAACTGAGCATAAATAAAGGGAAAAGTTATAGAATCAGTAACAAAAGGTTCTTGGATGACTTTTAAAAAGTGTTAACCATCTAAATAAGAGGAAAACCCAAATGAGTAATATTCAGCACAAGGAAAAAGCCATTACAGTTCAAACCCAACTTGTTTATTTCACTGGAATAGCAAATATTACTTTCAATTATGTTAAAACACTGGGTAAACAAAATGAAATGGATGAGTTTTCAAAAATAAACGCTAACAGAACTAGCAGGCTAAATCTAAGGCCTTATTCCAACTGGTACAGCCTCCTTTAGAACATCTCATGAGGTCTGCTGAGAATTTCTTTAAAAGTGATGTCCAGGCACCAATTACCTGTGTTAGTCCACCTTTGAGTGCAAAATAAACAGGAGATGATTTATTCTACTAGGCGTATTATAGTAGAGAAAAGAAAAGCCAACAGAGCTGGAAAAAAAAAAAACAGGAAAAGCTGTTATAATGTAATGAAAAGAAAGGAAGAGGGAGGGAAGAGACACCTGGCCCTGCTTAATTTCCAGGCCTTTCAAATCAATGATTTTGTCCTATGTTGTTACAAAAAATGTTTCTGAACTGAATTTATAGGTTAAATATGGAGCCTAACTCCAATATCAAAAAGAACAGACCCACACAGAGAATAGAATTATCAGCAAAGATGCCAAGAAATAAAGGGAAGCAGTAGGGAGAGGATAGGGAAGGGAAAGGAGGGACAGCAGAAGGGAGAAAGGAAGAAAAAACAAGATCATTCCAAAAAGCTAAAAACAAATTTTCACTGATGAACAAGTTAGGTTTATTTCAGGAAAGCAAGGTTAATATAATATATAAAACATTATCAAGACAATTGACTGTATCAATAGGAAAGAGCAAAGAACATGTAATTGGATGAATAGGCACTAAGAAAGTATTAGACTAAAAACAAAATATTTTCTTGACTAAAATTCTAGTTTTCTTTCTTGATTTGATAAAGGTACATATTTAAAAGTGATAGTAACAGTGAGACTCAGCACAGAACATTAGAAACGTCCAGCTTAAAAATAAGTCAAATGTCCCTTTGCCATTAATCCTACTTAATATTGTACTAGAAAAGTTGTTGTTGTTATTTTTAATAAAATCAAAGAGATCCAAATATAGAAAAAGGAAAAAAAGAAATGGCTTTTTATAAAATAAGTGAGTTTCACATAGAAGTAGGTTTTAAGGAAGACCCATACATTTTAATTGAATTGCTATAAATTAGTGACATACCTTAAAAAACAGCCAATGAAGTAGATGCAGAAGTTTCTTCTAGAAACCAGAAAATAACAATAACCAAAGAGAACATGTACCAAGAAAAGGGGTCACGATTTAATGAATACTCTTGGGATTACTGTCAATACCAAGAACTATGTGAATTACTGCCTATGTTGTACAATGAAATAAAGCCTATTTTGAAAATCTGAGGCTCTGAGAATAGCACCATTCTGGAAGGACTGTAGTCATTATTGTCTCAAAGATAAGGTGTCAAAGGAGATGCACAGGTAGCACGAGAAAACACAGCAAAACAATACATACAAAACTCACAGCCTTGCCATTCCTTATGGAAACCAAAACTTAACTCTAAGTGGATACCTTTTGAATTAACTAAAATTGAATTACACAATAAAAATCCAGTACAAAGGGGCTCTAGGCTGATAGGTGTACTAACACCAGCTGGCAAGCTATAAAGTGGTGTGTCTTTCCAGAAAGCAATCTGACAATATTTGAAAGCATTATTAAATTGTTTTTTACATGTTGACAAAATAGTCATGACTTTGAGATATGGTCTCATTCCCCACAAAACTCCAAGTTTTAAAAACAGCAACTTATATGAGAATATTGATGGCAGCACTTTAATAGCAAGATTTTACAAACAGTCCAAATGCTCAGCTGTAGGTAGATGTTTAAGTGGACGGTGGTAAATTCCACGTGGAGGGTATCCTTTCTCTTTCATGCTCTCTTACAGGGAATAACAGGATAACCCACACAGTTCCCCAGCAGAAAACCCTAAGACTTCTTCCTGAAGAAGTCTCTTATTCCAGCCCCACCTCCATCTGTTAGCTTCTGAACTCGTCTCTGCCTTCAGTGTCACTGTGCTCCAACTCAGTGGTGTCAGGGTGCTGACTCTAAAACTTGAACCTACTTAACATCCTATAATGCTCCATCGCCTTCTCTACAACTGCCCATAAAAGTAAAATCCAAACAGCAAGTCATCCAAAGTCCTCTGAGACCTGACCCGCCCTTCCAGGTTGTTTCGTCCACCTGTCCACGCGCCACCATCTCTCATCAGCAATTTAAGCAGTCTGTCAAACGTCAACACTATGCCTTTGCCTGGAACACCCTCCCCTGCCCTCTTGTCCTCTGACACACACTCATCTTTAAACCTTAACTCAAGCTTCATTTCCTTATAAATCCTTCCTAGTAACAGCAAGGTTGAAATGCATGCATGTCAGCTCATATATGCAAAAATATATTACTATGTTTATTTTATACATATTCTACTATTCCTGTGCATGAGGAGTAACAGAGGGGCACCCCAACTTGCTAATTAAAGGTAATCCAGTCTTTTTAGGTTGAAAACTGTTGCTTTCAGGATTTCTTCCCTTTCTAAAGAACTTATGTGCCCCTCCCCCCACGCTTCTCAAGAAACACCTGGATGCAGGGAACTACCAACTCACTGTGGTGAGGTGACATGCTTCTGTCTCCTCGATGGCTTTGCTGAGATGTCCCTTGCCTCATCAGGGTTCCAAGGGCACTGCACTGGGAGCTGAGATACAGTTTGTCCAACTCGGTGGTGGGACGCCATGACCATGCCAAAGGCTGAAACCCATGACCCCGGCATCGCCCGCGTATTGCCAAGCCCAGAGGCCTGGTCACAGCCCTGCTCCGAGTCGCGTAGCGCTTCCAGCTGTACTGAGCGCCAGGTGCAGGTTCCGGGCACCTGGCACCCTCTCAGACTCATACACTCAGACCCGTCCTCTGCCAAAGCTCTTCCATTGTCCTTGTGTCCCTGCACAGTGAGGTGAACTGCCCCCCGGCAGTGCAGAGAGAACGGCCCCCATACTCGGGCTGCCGCAGCACCGCTGGCTGTTCCTACACCCTTTCTCCAGCCCCAGGAGCTCCTCACAGCCAAACTCTTGCCCTTCTCCTCCCTCCTCAGCACCTCTTCGGACTGGAACTTCCCGCCTGACTCACAGGAGTTATTCACGTCATGCTTCTCCGAGCTGGCAGGAACACAAATCACCTGGTCACGCTGTGGGACTGCAGGCTGGAATTCAGTAGCTGGGCAATGGGGCCTGAGAGTCTGCATTTCTTAACAAGCTCCCAGGTGACACCAACCAGGCTGGGCAGTGGCCCCGCTGAGAAGCCAGGCTGATGAATCTGCTTCCCTGGATGCATTTGCCTCACCCGTCCCACTTACCTGGGGCAGTAAGAGCAGACAAGGAGCTGGGGAAGAAAACAGGCGAGCAACGGGAAAAGCCGTCAGGAGGTGTGTCCCGAGGATTATCTCAGCCACACTGACCGCCACCCGCTTTCCTCACCCACTGGAATCCCACTGCTTTTTGGAGCCCCCTGTATGCTGTAAAAATTTCAGCCCTTGCTAAATCCAAGTGTTTGATTATACAGGTTTTAACTGTGCTGTAATTTTCTTGAAAGTGTAGAGCAGAATTCCCAAACTGGTGGTGGCAGGTTGCATGGGGCTCCACAGGTGTTTTGTTTTACCAACACAGTGTTTTTAAAGTACATGAATTGGTTGCAAATGCAAAGTGCTGTCACCGTCAGCTGCACATTACACCTGGAAGACTTTCAAAACTGTTGGTACCTGAGTCCTACCACTTAGGGATACTGCTTTAATTTGCCTGGGAAGGGCCCTAGACATCAGTGTTTGTTTTGAAAAAACTTTTGATTCTAGAACAGTCGGAGATTTACAGAATTATTGCAAAAACAGTACTGTTTTCCTGTACCCCACACCCAGGCTTCCTTCTTTCCATCGTACATTCCTATAGTCTACTTGTCACAATCAGTGAAGCATATTGGTACATTACTATTAATCAATAGACTTTCTCCAGACTTCCCTGGGTCTTCCCTAACAATTAGTTTCTGTCCCTGGATGCCACCAGGTCCCCCATTATACGTAGTCTACATCACTGTCCTCTCAGTCATCACTGTTTCTCAGACTTACCCTCACTGTGATCCCGAGGAATCCTGACAGTCCTGAGTAATACTAGGTTTCTGCACAATGTCCCTCATTCAGTATTTGTGGGATGTTTTTCTCATTGTTAGATTGGAGAAGACATCAGCCTTTTTAAAAATCCTGTTAGGGTTAAAAACTCACAACATTAAGAATGTGGAGGACCCACATGACTGTCTGGTTCTGGCCTCTCCTGATGTGTGGGCAGACCTGAAAACACAGAGACTTCAGTCCTTCATGGAAGCAAACGGTGATGAGAGTGGTTGCCAGCACCCTCCAGTTCTGCACAAATCCCCTCACTACTGGCCCTCATTTCACCCCAGTTAGACTTTAACTGTGTCCTTACACACAACACCTACGTGGTACCCGACACAAAACAGGCACTTGATAAATGTTCACTAAGTAAATGAATGAATGCATGCATTGATAAAAGAAGGACCACAGAGTTACTGAAAATGGCAAATTTGTGCTTCATACGATCAGGCTAAAATACTGGGGAAAATATTGCCAATTGATTTTCTCAACATTTATTCTAACCTACTGTCTATATGACAGAGACTTGAAAGCTAAACACTGTAATTCCTACACCCCCACGGAGCTAGATTTCCTCATGGGGGGGGTAGTCTTGACAAGCTCACCTTGCCAAATGTGGAAGGAGGGATGAAGCCATGGAAGGAGGAAGCCACACACAGGGATTTTTCTAGAAAGCAGACTGGTGGAGTCCAGCAGTGTCCTGTGGTTCTGGAGTCTGGAAGCAGCAGCCCCCTTAGCAGGCCGGTCCTGCAGTGTGCTTCTTGGAGTTGTTGCTTAACCATCATCTCCTTGAGTCTGCTCTTTCATCCTCCCAACAATTTCTCCATAAATTCACAGGATAAATTGTTATCTTCATTTACTCATCTTGAATGATACAATAATTGGTCAGAAACTACTAATCATCTAGCTGGCATCCATTCTCTTCCTCAATAACATCTACATTTGGGAGGTATAATGATGTCATGCTTTAAAAACTCTACCTCCATATTCCCCTGCAGAAGGAAAGGCCACGGAGAGGAAGTGGAAGACTTTGGACAAGCCTTCCGGGAAAGCTCTTCAAAGGTGTCTACTCAGCCAGCAAGCACTCATTTGTCCTCATCTGTCCTCCAACTGGGATGTGGTGTTTTCAGCACCCACAGCCCCTTGTGGGTATGGACGCCTCATGTTCAGGATGGCATATAAGGAAGCCAGAGGGAGGCTGGATACTGATACCACTGGGGAGCCAGCTCACCAGCCCTTGACTTCCTGCCTCCAAATTTCTTGTTATGTGAGAGAAAAACAAAATTATCTTGCTTAAGATACTTTTATCTGGGGATCTCAGTTCCTAAGACTATAAAGCAGTTCCTTAATAAAATTAATATAGTGTAACAAAATATCCAGCTAGAAATTAAACTTTTGAGTGTCTTCAGCTCTAGGGAAAGGGGTACTAGAAAAGTCACCTGCCCAGCCTGATCTCCTGTGAGCCATCAAAACGTGTCTCCCTCCACCTTCAGGGCCAATTTAAGGTCCCTGGATACTTACGTGGGTGGTCAAGGCCAAGAGGGTAAAGGATAGGACCTATCATCTGGCAAGGGGATTCATGTTTTCACAAATCTAGACAGAGCCCTAAGGGGGAGGCTGAAGAGGGGAAGGCAGTCAGGGCTCTGGATTTGTTCATGTTCATGGTGTGTCTCATATGCCAGACACCGTGTAGGCACTGAGCAATGAATAAAAGGTCAGGTCTCTGCCCTTGAGGAGCACACACTCTAGTCAGGCCTCTGCAAGGAAGCTGAGCTGGGTTCCAGAATCAGCTGAGGGGAGGTGAACGTGGAGAAGAAATCTGCCACCTGACAGCCAGCTGTCACTCTGTAATCTACCCTCCCCACTGTGAGCTTGGAGAAGAGGATGTAGAGATCTGGTTAGATACTTATAATTCTGTCTTGATTTTCAGAGACAGAATTCAAACATAATATTTGCACTGACTATAAGCATTTATTTTAAAAGAAACATAGAATATGACAAGCAATGTGTGAGGCACTTGACCAATCACTTTTCACAGAAATTTTGGGAGTAAAGTACTATTATTTTCATTTTATGAATGAGATCGGTGTTCAGAGAAGTTAACTGTCATGATGGGGTGCAGTAAGAAATCAAAATAGGTCCATCTGACCCCAAGATCATGTTCTTTCCACTTCTCCTCCAGCCTGCAACTAAAGACATCGTGCGCTAGAGGGTATCGCCGGTCCTGATCAAGCAAACCCTGCAAATTCTCAACAGCCACAGCAGTCATCCCCCAAAATGGCTGCTGATCGTGTAGGCTGTCCAGCTTGGAGAAGAGTACAGGAGCCCTATGAATGTAGGAATTTAGTGTATTCCAACAGTCTTTCTCAAGAGTTATCCAGCCGTAAGAAATATTTGACCATGCAATAAGTCGTCTTTTTTTTTTTTTTATAATTTACTTATCGCAAAACATTTGTATGGGCTGATTCTTACTGTGGAAGCGGTTTTCCCTAAAGAGAGAAAAATATTTTCTCGTGCCATTCTCACCTGCTCAGTCTTTGACCAAGACGGTAGGGTCTTCGGCAGGCAATATCCACGGAAATGCACAGACTAGGAGAAATTGGAGAAGAAAAGGGGTTGCTGGAATGTTTTTCCATTCCACTGGGTCCTCCTAGAACTCATGAGCTTGAGGCACGCAGGAAGGGAGACTGCATGTCCTGCGGCTGGTGGGAGTGCAGGCTGCTGACCACTGACCGCCTCCCCAGCCGAGGACACCGAGCCCCGACAGAACCGGTCCTCTGCTTGCCACCCACCCCGGGTCAGACCATCCTCTAAATCCGCACTTATGCGGCTGCCGCCTCGGAATCAGGGACCATGTCCTCCATTTATGTCTCTAAACCAAAGCTCCTTTGGTGTTGGTGGCCAAGGACATAGAGCTGACTCCAGCCGCCTTAACCCGGGCGTGGGGGGCAGTCCACGCTCCTCAGGGGGAAATGCCGGGCTGCCTGAGCCTGCACCGGGAGGCTCGGAGCACCTTCGGAATCCCGCTCTTCTCCATTTCGGCGCGGCCTCCAGGGGAGAGGCGCGTGGGTGGGGTGCTGGAGGGGCGCCCCCGGCACTCCGGGCGGACAGTCCCCCGCGGGGCCCACCCAGCTGCACTTCCGGGCTGGCAATCCCCCAGACAGGCCAATCACCGGCGGGGGGCATGCAGGGTGGTGACTGGCCAAGCCTGATGCACATGGTCCTCCCATCCCAAAGTGGCCGTGCAGAACCTCAAAGTCACCCAGACTGTGCAAGGCTGCGTGGAGTGGTTCCCTAAAAACTCAAGGGGTTGCTGCCCATAGAAAAGGTGGAGGAATAGGCAGGGACCAAAAGAACACATGCCCCTGCAGCCTCCGCGCTGCCTAACGGCGGGCCCGTGCTGGAGCCCAGGAGGCTGTCCAGCGAACGGTTTGCAGGCTCGTTGCGACTCTTCTCACTGAGTCCCGACCCGCCTGGTAGGCTGCACCTGATCCTCGTAATAACTCCGTTCCAGAGCATGCCGTCTGTCCTCCGCTCATGACCAGTCCACCCTCTTTCCCGAGGCAGAGCTCTTTGGAGGCAAGGCCCAAGTTTCCTGCCTCCCTGGTCTGCACATTTCAGCTGGCCCGGGGCAGGATGAATGCCGGAACCGAAACCCTAACCTCTAGGCCTTCCATTCCAGCCTCTTCCCAAGCCCGTGGCCTCTTTTCCAGTTTATCCAGTGATCCTCCTGACGGGCCAGGGGCCTTTCAAGATGGCCACGGTTAGTGCCTAAACAGTTACAGCTGCCCTGGTAAAGTTTCTTCTCAACGTTGTTACCAATTGGCCAGGAAGTATGGTGCCCTTGAAACAGTAAGTCAGCAGCTAGACCCGTCTAACCTGGGAGAAGACACTCGGTTCCAGGCTGCCTTGATTTGGGAGGCTGGCCTCTCCTAACCCCAGGAGAGCCTGGAGTTGACCGACTGCCCTTACATTAGAAGACTTGTATGCTAAGTTGGCATAACAGATGCTAGCAGTCCTCTTTGTTTTCCTACAGTAATAATTTTGCCTATATTTCTTCCTAATCAATGCACTCATTAAAAACATTTACATCGTATATAACAATGATTGAACTTGATCATAAAAAATGTGCTCCACAAAACAAAGCTTCCAATTTCCTACTTTCACCACCTGTATTCTTTTAAATAACCTGAAATTCAAGACACTAAATGTAGATAGATACTTATTTCAGTTTAGGCATCATATATGAACCATGGAATAAATCATAAACTTTTGATTTCTTATGCATTCCAAATAAAAACTTGGAAAGGAGAACGGGGAAGTAATCACCAAGGTCAGGGAACTTTAATAAGTGCTTGAAGATTTGTCTTAGATGATTAGTATGTTTTAGAGGAAACTGGAAGTAAAACATAGCATAGCTTATAACCAGAGATGTAGTGCATATCTGTGCAGAGATTTCTTCATAATATTTTGTAACCCTTATCCTGGTGATCTTTATAACCAGGAGAGGAATTGAGTAGGTGGTCAATGGCTCCATTTTACAGATAAAGAAACTAAGGCACAGAATAATGGAGTTTCTCAAAGTCACATACATCAGAGATAAGCTGGGAATCCAACCCAGTCCTAATTATCAGTCAGTTCAGAACTTTGCCTACTCATATTTTTAGAAGCAAAGACCCGCCCAACTTGGTTATTAACCTTATTCTACACACTGTTGTTCTGTCTGTCTGCCTTGAAATCCCGTCCTTGTTTTCTTCACAGATACCAATCCTCTTCCTGACACCAGAATTTTTTTTTCTAATCTTCACTTGTCTCTCAGTATAACTTGACTTCTTGTTTGTGTCCCTGAAGCTCGTGAGTGCATTTATTTTACCAAAAGATAGGAGCCAAAGTCTTTGTGACATACTTTGAAATGCAGTTGTTGAGGGGAGCACAAAATGTTGCAAAATCAAAATACAAAGGCTTATGGGTCCCCAGTGTATGGATTTTATGCCATTCAGCCCTGATTTCCAGAGGCACATGTCTGTTCTTCCCGATGAACATCTAAATTTGACCTTTTTTTCCCAGCCATTGTTAAATAACTATTAATTTCCCAGGAGCATAATTTGCCTTAGGAGTTCTAGCAAAATGTCTTTGCAATCCCTTGTCACAGTGAAGTGGCAGACAAGTTGAATCTTCAGTTTTGGACAGGCACTAAGTGAGTACTTCCTATGGCTGCACTTAATACCAAACTCTTGATCGTATCGTTTGTTCTTAATCACAGCACAGCTTCCAATAGGGGAAGCATTTATGTAGCGTGCAGGGCCTTCTAGACCCTGTCTTCTAGATGCAGGGCCTTCTAGATGCTGTCTCCCTAATTGAAGATGTATGCTGAAAATTCAGTATAGAGAATAAAGAACCAATATTTGATTTGGCCTTTGAGAGGAAGGTGGAGCATGGTGACTGACCATGTGGGCTTCAGAGAGATGTGGATTCAGAGCTTAGCTCTGCTGCCTTGGGAGAGTCACTGGGTCTCTGTACTTGTCTCCTCATCTACAAAAAGATGCTAAAAATGTCCACTTTCTAGTGCCCAGGGGAAGCTGAAATGAGATGATGTATGTCAAGTGCTCATTATACTCAATGAATAGCAACAATTTGCGGGTATATTCAAATAGAAATAAGGCCGGTAATGGACCTTGTGTGTATGAGAGTATTCAGGTCCTCTGCCACCGAGGATCGGGGTAACATGAACACTGCATCCTGCTGTGCTCACTTCACCTGTGTTGGTGTGTAGCCGACACGAGGTGGCAAGTCACCAGGTATCCGTTTATAGTCTGAGTGAGGACGGTCTGGGTCTCTGAACTGCATGTGGTAGAGTGTTATGCTTCTCTAAGAAAGGAGAGAATTGATTTTCATTCCTGACAAAGAGGAGGGAGCCAGAGCTCTCTCCATTTCCTTCGGGGTCGCAGAGAGGCAGTTGTGCATCCTGAAGACTGAAAACAGCACTGGTTACCTTTTTTTAAAAAGATCTTTGTAGGTGTGATAGTATTGAACTTGTCTATTTTTGCAAATGATCTAATTTGAAGCTCCATGGTTAAAGCATAAAAAGGAAGAAAACTTTCACTAAAGACTGAACCAGAGCTTATTATGTGTCCTTCGACCCCACACTGGCTGTGAGGTGGCTGAGCCACGGGGCCTTGGATGCAGCCCACACTCGGTTTCTCCTCCATGTCCTTCTATGTCTCCCATTACTGGGAACCACCATGCTGAGTGTATATTAGGAATAGCCAGGAAGTGTGAGAATGTGGGATGATTCAGGACACAGGAGGCAGAGAAACCGACACGACGTAGTGTTGGTTAGCTCTTATTACTTCATTTAAACCACAAAATGTACTTGTGTGAACATGAGGTCAGAAAAGTTACCTAGCATCTATTGAGCGATGGCTTTGATGACAATACTGAGCCAGATGTGGTTGGAAGTACAGTAGAAGTGTCTAAATTCCCCCCATCTTTCCAGGCCTGACTTAAATACCATGGCTTCGGAAAGCCCACCAACACAAAAGGAATATCCCCCTCCTCCCACCTTCCACTCTATTTATTGTCTACTGAAAGGGTTCATGCAGAAGCTAGTGTGGCCCAGGGGTAGTCATGGGGCTCTGGCGGCAGTGGGTGTGGTAGCCTGGTGTCCCTCCTTAATAGCCTGAGGCACCCTGGGGTGCCATGGAACACAGTTTGAAAAATACTTGCCTGCATCATTTATTTTGGCAGTTCACTGGCATACACTATCTTATAATACGTTTTTTCCCAGATTCTTGTAGATTTGCTAGTTAGATTGTAATGCTAGTAAACTAGATTTGCAACATTTCTAAAGGGCAAAGATTCAAAGGGAAGACAACAGAAGCAGCAGGGGCGGGAGTCTGGCGCCGGCATTGCCACCAGACAGGCCTGGCACATAAGCCCACTCAGTGTGCCAGGCTGCAGAGGCCAGACCAGACAACATATAAAACACGGGACCATAGTTCCCAGTTCTCCAGGACAGTCCTAGCTTATACTTGCTGTAAATCAATTAACTTAACATTACTTTTAGGGTATGAAAATATATTCGCTTTCACTCTCAGAAATCTCCCATTTGGATGATCAGTCACAGGGCCTCCCTGTATGTAAGGCCACTTTCCGGTTCATGGTGCTGTCCCTGTACGCCCCCTGCCCACTCACAACACCCCAGAATCCAGTGTGGCACTGCAGACACAATAAGAGGTCAGTATATATTAAATGAATTCAGGGTGGGACACAGTTATTAACCTAAAGGGGCTCGAAACCTCTTGAGGAGATGACTTACACCCCTATGAGGCCTCTAGAAATCAAAGCGAGCCGGTGTGTGGTGAAGGGGGCTATGTCGGAAGACAAACGAGAAGGGCCGTAGACCGATCCCGTGCTCTCGGCTCGGTGGCAGTCATTGCCACCACAGCACAGTGGAGTCTGAACATCAGAGCCAGAGCCAGAGGCCAGGTGAGGAATGGCTGGGACCAGATACCCAGCAGACCACGTGGAACATGCCACCGGGGCCACAGGGGTACAGGGTGGCGAGTGTGAAGGAGGCAGAGCGTGGGCCTGGTTAGGGGTCCGGCCCGCTGGCAGGGCGCCACAGAATGAGGCGATCAGAGCCATCCAGGCAGGTGGTTGGTGCCGGCGAGGTCCACATGTAGATGGAGCAGCAGCAGTGGGGGCTGCTGGGAGGGGAAAGCCAGGTACCGGGTCTGGCAACCCCATGCCGCGTCATCCTGGAGGAGGAGTCCGGAGCGAGACTGCGGCTCAGCAGCCCAGGCGGAGAGTTTCCCAAGGCCGAGGAGCAGGCGCTGTATTTTGGGCCGACGTGGCTCCAGAGCGCGCTGGGGTCTCAGCGGCGGCTGAGCGCTGAGGGGAGGAGCTGGAAGGCGGCAGTGACTGAGCTAGACTAACTCGGCGTGGGGCACGGCCCCGAGGAGAGGAGCCCGCTGTCCAGCCGCAAACTGGGGTCTGACGCGGGCTGTGCCAGGGTTCGTGCCCGCCAGCGGGAGCCCAGGGCTCGCCTTCCCTGATAGGCGGGAGCCAGACAAGGCCCCCCAGGTAGGGCAGGCCCCTGGGCATGGCATGCCCCCCGCGGGGCAATGGGCCCGGTGTGGGAGGCTCAAGGTGGAGAATGGAAATTGTCACATCTTAGCAAACCCCACACTGGGCCACAACACAAGAGTTCCATCAAGGATAGTTTCTGAGTTCAAGAGCCCAGTGCGAGATGGTGAAATAGGAAGAAAGGGATGAAGAGAGCAGTCTCATGACACAGCGTGAGCCCTGGAGGTAAAGCGGGTGGCTTTCTGTACAGCAGTCCCGCCGTGGGCTGAAGCCCGTGAGCCTGAGCCGTGGTGCATGGCGACAGCCATCTCCAGGCGGAGGTCACGCAGGGCGTCAAGCAGGAGGGGGTCACAGTCCGGGGGAGTCTGGCCGGCCAAACACAAGACTCCATCTGGCAACCGGAGGCAACAGGACAGGTGCAGCCCCCGAGAGAGGCGGGAGGCAAGGCTCGCAGCAGGATGTGACGCCCTCAGCAGGATGTGACGCCCTCAGCAAAGCAGACTGGGGCCAGGGCGGCACGTCAGTCCCAGGACTCAGGCTGAGACGCACTCACATAGACAAGGCACATGGCATGAGGTGGGATTGGAAGCTGGGGCATGTTGGACGTCCGCAGGCCTACCAGACAGACCAGGGGCAGCTAGACTGTGGGGCCCGCTATGCTCTGGACTCAGACTAATTGGAGTTTTAATCTTGATTCTACCATTTGCTGGCTGTGAGATCATCAGCTAGTTAATTAGCGTCTCTGAGTTGTGGTTACCTCATCTTTAAGATGGGATAGCAACATGTACGCGGCTCTGTTCTGTGAAGATTAAGTGACAGAATGTGCAGGAAGCACCAGGCTCACTGGTGCCCAGCACTACAGATGCTTCATAAACAGAACTATTACTACCATTAAGACAAAAGCCGACGCCACCCACAGGGAGGGCCGCAGATGGGGCTTTGACGTGCTGCTCTGTGTTAAAGCATCCGGTGCCTTTCGGCCATGGTGAGCTCAGGTGGGCTGAGACCCTCTTGTCTAGATCAACAAACCTGTTCTAGCTCCACCTCTGAGACGAGAAAATTAGTCCTTAATTAGATTAACAAGGACACAAACTCCACCTTGTTTCTTTATTCATTCAACATGCATTTGGTGTCCTAGTATTGACATGAAGAGCTGACAACAGACATCTGGTTCTGTCTACCAGCACCATTTGATGAGCCTGTCCGTCCTTCCTTCTTGAAAAGCCTGCTCCATGTGGCCCCTGGACAGGCCTTAGTCTGTGTCTTCCTTCTGGACGGCACACTCCTGTCTCCTCGGCCACCTCCTAATCTCCATCGTCTGTGAATATTGGACTCCGTTGGTCTCAGACCTCATCTTCCTGATTGTCACAAACTCCGAGTCACCACTCCTGTCCAGCGGCTGTCAATACAATCTGTGCACTGACATCTCTTCTCCCCTTGACCAGAGGCCTTGTCCCAACCTTGCTCTCGGACCCCGGGCTCACAGAGCCAGCTCCCTCTCCAACATTTCCACTCGGATGTCTGACAGTCGCCTCAGACTTAACAGAGCCAAAGCTACATTCTGTTTTCTCCTCCAAAATCTGCTACAACTTAGAATATTGAGAATCTGTGCTCCCAGCTGTTTAGATTTTTTTTTTTTTTTTGGAATCACCCTTGACTTCTCTTTCTCTCACCTCCTACTTCTAGACTGTCAGCAAATCCTACCAGCCTCACTTCAAAATATATCCACATCCTGACGGTTCTTTCCATCTCAACCTCTACTCCCTCGGGCCAAGCCTTCTGCCGCCTCGTGCGGATTGCCACTGCATAACTCACTAAGGCCTCCCCGCTGTGGTCCTCGCCTTCCTCTTCAGTCTCTCCTAAGGTAAAGCCAGAGTGATCCTTGAAAAATGTAAGCTGTAAGTTGTAGCATACCTTTCCCCTGCTCAGAAACTTCCGGCAGCTTCGATCTCCTTCTCAGTGAAATCGGAAGTCTCGACCGACCCACCAGGCCTGCGTATCCTCCCTGCCTGTCCAGTCCAGCCACGCTGGCCTCCTCGCTCTCTTCAGGCCCCCAGCCAGGCTGCTCCCACTTCACAGGCTTTGAACAGGCTGCCATCTCCAGGTAGGAAACTCTTCTCCCAGATACCTGCATGGCTTCCTTACTCCCTTCAGGTCGCCATTCAGCTGTCGCCTTCCCTGGGAGGCCTTCCCTGACCACCTCTAAAAAAGGAACCCTCTGCACTATGTCTTTCTATCCCCTTGTCCCACTGGATTTTTGTTCCTGGTGCTCATTACCACCTCAGACGCTGTATATGCACCTGCGTGTGTGCTGCCTGCCTCGAAGTAGAATGTGTTCTGACATCAGGGGTCCATCGTTTTGTTTATGCTGCCTCCCAACCCCTGGTACTTTGTAAGTGCTCACTAAATATTTGTCAAATACATGTAGGCAAAGAAATGGCTTTCCTCATGAAGATTCTAAGAGTCAGACAATAAACAAGTAAAAGAATGAATACATATCCTTACAAATCGGGTAAGAGTGTGAGGAAACTAACCTGTACAGTGATGGAGAACCTACTTTACATAGGGTGGCCTAGGGGAAGCTTTGGAAAGAAATGACACCTAGTTGGCAATTAGAAGGATGAGAGGAGGCCAGTCCTGCCAATGGTGAGGAGGACCCATCTGGGAGGGACAAGTGGCATATTCAAAGGTCCTGGGGTAGGAATGAGTTTGATATCACCAAATAATTAAGAGGGGGTGGGTAATGAGGAAAATGATAAGAGATGATGTTGGCTTTCCAGTGGCCAAATCATAAAAGACCTGGTGGGCTCTGGTAGAGTTTAGACTTTATTAGTCCAAGGCTAGACATGTTAGTAACAAGTAGAGAGTAATATTTGAGATGGTGTCTGGAGGTGGGATTTGGATCTTTGGACCATTAGCTTAAGTGTCTGCATAAAGCTTCCCAGATAGGCCTGGAGGGGCCTTCGCAAGGAGAGTGCAGGCTAACCCTCCTGCAGCACAGCTTCCAAGTTCCTGGGCAGGAAGCTCCCGCTTTCTCCCTCTCTCAGAAGTAGCCCCCAGCGGCTCCAGCTCTTCTGTTATTTGGTCCCCTTAGATTATGCAGCCTGTTCGATCTCCCCCTGTGACAAAATATCACATATGCCACTTCCAGTCTCCTCCCATTCTCTACGTCCTCAACCGCTCCCCTGGGAAGAAATGTCCTGTATCTTACCTGGGTCTCCAAACGCAGCTCTAGTTCTAAGATAACCATGAGGGTATTTATAGGCCTGGATCATGATTCAAATTTACTTTTTAAACTTAAAAATTACTACAGCAGGCTGAAGAATGCCCGCCCCCCACCCCGCCCAAATACATCCACACCCTGATCTCCAGAACTTGTGGATGTTACTTTATGCAACAATAAAGGGCTTTGCGGATGTGACTAAATTAAGGACCTTGACATGGAGAGATTGCCCTAGATCATCTCAGTGGATCCTAAGTGCCATCATATGTGTCTTTGCGAGAGAGAAGCAGAGGGGGAACACAGGCAGGAGAGGGGAAGGCAGCACGGCCGTGGAGGCAGGGGCTGGGATGGTGCAGCTGCAAGCCGAGGGGCTCCAGCAGCCCCCGGGCTGGGGAGGCAAGAGACGATTTTCCCCCAAAGGCCCTGAATAGAACCAGGTTTAAGCCCAGTGACAATGATTTCAGATTTCAAATCTCCAGAACTGTAAAGGAGTAAGTTTCTGTTGCTGTCAACCCCCAGATTCGTGGTAGTTTGCTACAACTGCACAGGAAGCTGATGCGGTTACCTTACCCTTTACCCTGGCATCTTGTCCCGGCAGGCCGGCACTGCTCCCCGCTGGCTGTCCTGGGGAGCCCACAGGTGTTTCCTGCTCCCTTACCCTTCTTGTGTTACGCCCACTCATATGGACCAAGTACTAGTTTCACAGGTTTATGTAGGTGTTTTCTTCATCCTGTTCTCTTTGTCTCAAAGCCACATGACTGAGCCACGCAGTCCGCAGGCACAGAGCTGCTCAGTGCGGAGCACGGATGGCACTGGGCAGGACTGGGTGCGTGAGGAGGTGGGCTGAGTAGCCTGTGAGTGAGGTGAGGGGTGCCGGCTGGTCGGTGTTCGGAGCTAGTTGGGGGGTTTTGGTTTCCTCAGCTTTGACAAGGTGCCTGGAACTGTGATGACTAGAGGCGACAGGCAGCCGAGATTCAAGGACAGAACTGACAAGGCTTAAAGGCAGAATGGTTCTAGGGGATGGGGAAAATAGAAACAGCAGCAGGTTTGAAAACTAAATCATCAGGCAAATAAACAGCACATGGAAACATTAGGAAGCAACGAATGTTTTATAGAGAAAATCGTGAATTCTGTATCTGAAATGCTGGGCCTTAGGTAAGTGGCAGTTTAAGGTCGTCTCCTCAAAGGACCCCTTGAAGGTCCTCCCCTTCCAGGAAGCCCCCTCACCGGCTCCGCTGCTTCCAGAGCCCCCTGGCTGTACCTTTACTGGAGCCCTGACAGTGGCACCATGAGTACTGGCTTCCTCCGGGCGGTCTGGGAGCTCCTGAAGGGAAGAGATGAGGTCGTACTCTATCTTACACCAAATAGACTGTCTGGCTCCTAGTAGATGCACAATACATAAACTTCAGATTAATTAATGGGACAGAGCTCAGACAAGAGGTTCAGGCTGGAGATGAAGATCTTGGAGTTTCTAGCCCACGTTCATAGGGGAGAGTTGACACCGTGATAAATAGCACAGCTGAAAAGAGGGCAGTTTGATCTGTCACCAGCTGGATTCTGCAATAACAGGAGGTAGTTCTGGCTAAGACTTCTAAACTTTGACCTAATATTCAGATGTCGGGGATCAAAATCATCGAATACGGAAGAAGACAGGAGTCTGAGACATTGTCATCTATCCAGGGCTTTCACAAAACTAAAAGTGATTTTTCACTTGCCAGCCAGTTCAAGGTTCACTCACCCGTATCGCTGTTGTCATGCAGCATTATTGTAAGTGTCAGTCAGAGCACAGAGACGTTCTGCACGGGATGCGCCTGACTTCCAGGCACTGGTGATGACGTGTCATGCCCCATCAGAGGTCTGGTCAGGTGGGAATATGCCTGTTGCTGGTTGTCATTACTCCCAAAAAACTGCCAAAGGTATGGAATATTCTTAAGGTATTTCCAGGGCTACTGCAAAATGCTCTCCTTGTCTTCCCAGCCGGGGCCTTCTCACACCTCCTATAGGCATCAGAATATGGGGGCAGCTTTGCCTGGAGGCCAAAAGAGATCAGCAGGAACCCTGGCGGCGTTAGATACTGCTCTTACCTTCAAAGCCTGGACCTGTACCTCAATTTCCCTGGGACGTTTATGATACACTGAGTGAACCTAAGTAAGTCAAGGACCCATTCTCCATTATCTGCCTTAGCAGACTGTACACAGAGCCGTTGAATTCAAATAACATTCACTAAGTTTCTAAGGCTAAAGCCCTATCTCAGGCCTCTGCTAGACACAAAGACGTGACACAGTCCCTGTCCTCCACAGTCCACAGCCCACAGTCCACCGTTTTGGAGCAGTTAGGGCGTCTTCACATTTAACCTAACCCAGGAAAACTGAGATAAGTCCTGCAAATGAAATGTAAGGAGCTATCAGCCTTATCACAAAGTGTGCAGTGACTTAGAGGTTGAAATGGTAAAGCTCTGAATCGCTTGGTTGAAACCTTAATGACTACCTACAGATCTTTAAGCACTTGTTCTTTAAATAGAGCATAAGGGTTACTGACTCACTTGGTATCATGTGCCTCAATCACTCGCTTCGTAATTAACCCTGACGTGTTCTCCTGGTGACCCTGCTTCTCGTTCTCCCGCTTCTGGACGTTGTTTGAACGTACACAAGAGGATTGGGGATTATCTCCCAGGCAAATGCAGGAGCATTTTAGGCTGACTTTGGGTGGCTTTTCTTCCTTTAGCTGCAGAATACCTTTCCCACGTTCTTTACTTGATTTCCAGTTCCAATAATTCAGCACCATGTCACCCGGAAACTTGTGACCATTAAGCTCTGACATTGCTCGTGTGGCCCCCTCCATAGGACTCTCCCTAGGACCTTCACAGCAGTGCGTGCGCTGAGGTATCCTCCACAATTACTTCCCACTCCTTCCTCATGGGAGACTAATGTTCTCATATGCCTCTACCACAGCCAAAGCTCGAAGCAAGGCCTTCAAGAACTGGATGAAACCAAATTTTCTAACAGACTTCATTCCACTCTAACTTTTAGAGAAAATTATGTCTGAGGAAAATCATAGCTTTTCTCTGAGAATATCATTTATATAATCCTTCGTATAACTTCAAGGTAAATGGCACTTGATTTTATCCATATTTGTGTGTGGGTGTATATGTGTGTGTCTGTATCCTAATACCTACATTATATATGTGTGTATATACACATATACATACACACTGTGTGGGTGTGTAAACCTGTAAAACTTCATGGTTGCTTTCAGAAACTGTGTCCACAATTAGAGCAGACCACAACTGGGCGGTGTGTGCTCTGACGGCATCCCACAGACCTCCAGACCTCCAGACCTAAACCGTATGTGCACAACTGGGCAGGGTGTGCTCTGACCATATGTGCAGTTAATTTGGAAAGAGACTACCCCACGTTTCCTCACACAGTAGTTTGAGCAAGTTGCTTAAAGTAAGTCTTAGATACTTTTACAAAATGAGAGTATCTGCCCTTCTGAATTTCCAAGGTGGTCCTGAGGAACAAACCAGAGGCTGTTGGTTAAACCACTTTACATAAAACAAGGGAGTTGTGATTATCATTATTCAACAGTGTCTCCTGGACCTTTGGGTCCTTTGCTAGCTATAGATCACCAGGCAACTTACCTACTGTGGGTATTGAAGGTGGACTTCTTTGTGTCTTTCCATTACTACAACTCATAATCTTGGATCCAAAACATCTAAGACCTTAAGTTATTCTACTCGGAAAATTCTAGAACCTTAACTGTCATTTATTCAAGGAGTGTTTTATTCAATGTTCCTCTGTGCCAGCCCCAGCAATAGACCTTGGGGATGCTGAGACAAATAATGTACAGTCCCTGCCTATGAAGGGCTTTGAATATAGCTGAGAGACAAATAAATGCAATAATTTTATAGGTGCTATATAGAAGCATGTATGGAGAAGAAACGGCAGGGAGGAGAGAGTGGTTGACTCTAGCGGTGGGTGGGGAGTGTGACAGGCTTTGCTGATTGCCTGCCTAGTGACGATGCTTTCCCTTCCCCACACCACCTCCCACTAAGAAGACTTGAAAGTCAAATACTCCCTTTCTCACTCTCAGTAGCAACTAAGCATGCAAGTGACATAGATGTGTTCAAAGAGATGTAAGTGTAAATTTGCTGGGTGGGTTCTGAGAAAGGTTGCTTTCTTAATAAAAGGGCTTGAGGCAGACTGCATTTTTCAAAGATGGCCACAACAGTATCTCCCACATTGTAAGTGTGCTCTTCTTACAGTGTGACTTAAAACTACTCCCATTAAGAGATGGGGTCATACATCAAACTAAAAAGTTTCTGTACGGCAAAGGACACCATCAACAGAACAAAAAGGCATCCTACAGTATGGGAGAATATATTTGTAAATGACATATCCAACAAGGGGTTAACAGCCAAAATATATAAAGAACTTACATGCCTCTACACCCAAAAAGCAAATAACCTGATTAAAAAATGGGCAGAGAATATGAAGAGACAGTTCTCCAGAGAAGAAATTCAGATGGCCAACAGACACATGAAAAGATGCTCCACATCACTAATCATCAGGGAAATGCAAATTAAAACCACAATGAGATATCACCTCACACCAGTAAGGATGGCACCATCCAAAAGACTAAGAACAACAAATGCTGGTGAGGATGTGGAGAAAGGGGAACCGTCCTACACTGCTGGTGGGAATGTAAGCTAGTTCAACCATTGTGGAAAGCAATATGGAGGTTCCTCAAAAAACTAAAAATACAGATACCATTTGACCCTGGAATCCCACTCCTTGAAATTTATCCAAAGAATACAACTTCTCAGATTCAAAAAGACATATGCACCCCTATGTTTATCACAGCACTTTTTACAAAAGCCAAGATATGGAAGCAACCTAAGTGTCCATCAGATGAATGGATAAAGAAGATGTGGTACATATACACAATGGAATACTACTCAGCCATAAGAAGGAAACAAATCCTGCCATTTGCAACAACATGGATGGAGCTGGAGGATATTATGCTCAGTGAAATAAGCCAGGCAGAGAAAGACAGGTGCCAAATGATTTCCCTCATTTGTGGAGTATAACAACGAAGCAAAACTGAAGGAACAAAATAGTAGCAGACTCACAGACTCCAAGAAGGGACTAGTGGCTACCAAAGGGGAAGGTGTGGGAGGGCGGGTGGGGAGGGTGGGAGAAGGGGATTGAGGGGTATTATGTTTAGTACACATGGTATAGGGGATCATGGGGAAAACAGTGTAGCACAGAGAAGGCAAACAGTGAATCTGTGGCATCTTACTACACTGATGGACAGTGACTGAATTGGGGTATGAGTGGGGACTTGATAATATGGGTAAATGTAGTAACCACATTGTCTTTTCATGTGAAACCTTCATAAGAGTGTATATCAATAATACCTTAATAAAAAAATACAAAAAAAAAGAGATGGGGGTCAATGTCCTCTTCCCTTGATCCTGCATGAACTTTGCAATTATATTAGCTTATCGTGTATAGTGGACATGACACTTTGACATCTGCAGCCAGATCACAAAACTGTCATGTGTTTCCACCTGTGGAAGTCAGCAGCCATGCTGTGAGGAAGCCCAAGCTAGTCTGTGCCAAGAGACCACACGGAGAGACCATGTCTAGATGTTGTGGATGACAGCACAGTGGAGGTCCCAGCCCACAGGCAGCACCAACCGTGAGACATGAGGGAGGACCTCTCAGTGACTGCAGCCCCCACCATTGCATCACCCAGCCTTCAGGTCTTCCTAGCTGAGACCCCAGACATTATGGAGCAGAGCCAACCTTTCCCCACTGTGCTCTGTACAGATTCCTTCAGCAGTAATGATTACAGCTCCACCCTCTGTCTTCAGCTAGTTTCAAACTCTTGGAAATTTTTTAAATGGGCTGGTTTCATGCCTGCAAGAGTTGCACAAGGACCTCATGCTTAGAAGGGCTCCACGTTTGATTTAATGCCCCACTGTCTCTGTCCTGGAATTCGTAATAATTTTTGAACAAGGGGCCTCATGCTTTCATTTTGCACTGAGTCCTGCAAATAATGTAGACACTCCTACTAAAAGTTTCCTGCTCCCACTCTCCACTCATGTAGACTCAAGAGACTACTTGGACTCTTGTTACCTTGGATCTTTGGCTTAGGGGCGCTGTATTCTTCTGTTTTTAAAAAACATGGCATGTGTTGTCATATAGACATGTCCTCAGATGGCCATCAAGACAGTGGCCTTTTCCATTTGGGAACCTTTCCAACCCCATGGAGTTCTGGCCGGATGATTGCAGACCCAGCGAGATTCCTGCAGCTCCTTATTAAAACCCTGCCATTCGGGCCCCTGGATCCTTTGCCCAGCACCTGCACCATGATATTCAAAGGTACTAGCAGGCCTGCAAATCAGTTCTTCAAGAACTATGCCTCCAATCACCCAACTGATCGGACAGCTTAGTGCCCCACTGTGGAGTCATACCTCCCGCGTGACCAGCTGAAGGACTCCTCCCACAGTAAGTATGAATTCTCTCATATATCCTTCCCTCTCCACCCAGAACTACGATCATGCCTGTAGTATAAGCTCCAGGTTAGTCTCTGGAATGCACTTCAGGGGGCAAAGGTTTGGTATGAAGTCTCTAAAAAAATGCAGCTGATCGGATGGAACGGCCTTGGTCACCACACTCTTTATGTATTTTCTCCCTCTCGCTTACCGGAAGCCTTAGGGTGTCTCTTTGAGGAGACGGAGAGCTCAAAATTGTCAAGCAAGTGATTCGGTCAGCTCTCACTGATGTGGGTGAACAAAACACCGTTCTCTCTTTCCTTTCTATGTCGAGATTCCCAGGACCCGGGCTCTCCTGCAGGCACTCCTGAGGTGGGCACAGGGAAAGCAGAACATTCTGTGACCTGTCATTTTCACGCCACTGGGTCTGTGCCCTGACTGTAGACCAGCCTTCCAGAGGCAGAATTCATTCCCTTTCTGTCACAGGCGATCAGGCTCCAGCCAGCTAGGCTGCTTCAGTCCTACCAAAAATAAAAGCCAGGAATGGAACAGGAGATCTATTGGGTACAGTGGTCATAAGTGGTGAGGGTTTGGTTCGATGGAGAGAGGGCTGCAGTGGACGTGCATGAGAGTGTCTATGGCCCTGTGTCCCCCAGAAATAGAGCAGCAGACTATCGCCAAGCTCCCTCACCCTCTCCGCCTGAGCAGGGGGCTGCTGACACACAGCACCAGAACTTTTTCAACTGGCTCAGGGCCTGGAGAGAGGCTGATGGCTATTTCCAACTGGTGTGTATTGCTGTGAGCTGGGGACAGTGAACACAGGAACTTCCCTCCCCTTCCCTCACCTCTTCCTATGCTAAGGAAAAAGGTGTGGGTGAATTTATGCTTCCACTTTTATTAACAGGGCTTAGCCATCTTTTTTTTTTTTTCATTTCGCTCAGCCATCGTTTTTAAGAAATAAATTTTGCATTTGTTTTTAATTACAATGTAGAAATATTAGCAGAAAACCAAAAAGCAAGGAATGGAATTCTAGCTGGAAAAAGAGCTGGTAAAAGCCCTGGGTGCCTGATATGTATGTCTAGGACTCTTTTCCATGTCCACAATGAGAGGCCCCATGGCTCAGTGCCTGCACATCAGAGCAGCCTAAAATCACTTTGGCCCAAATATCTCGAAGAGGCCTGTGGTCCACAGGCATACTTGCCTACATTCCCTTTTTTCTCCCATCCACTGTCCCCAACCCGAGAGTTCACGTCTTGCTTCTCAGACCCCTTCAGAGAATACGCTAGCCACTGGGCCTCTTCTCCTCTGCCCCTTCTTCCTCCCTTTTAATTCTCATCACAAAAGCCCAAAGTGATTCATCTGGCAAGGTAGGTCCTTACGTAGAGAATGGGGAGAGAAAGAGACCTACCGGGTGGAGTTGGAAATGCAGGTGGAGAGAGGGCAAAGCTGAGCTTGTGTACACTGCTAGTCATTTTCTTGTCTTATATATGCACTTGAAAAGACAAATGTTTTTCTACATCAAGGGTCTTCCGTGTAATCATTTTGAATGGCTTCATAGTATTCCATTGTATAGATTAAACTATAATTTCTTTAACCAAACCACTATTGTGTTCATTTCCAACTTTCACAGACGGTCTGAGCTGAATTTCATTGTTACTTAAATCTTTGCCCACAGCCTTGCTTATTGATTTAGGATAAATCTCCAGAAGTAAGACCTCTGACACACCCATTAGGATACTTTTGGCCTAATCTGTGTGACATGCAGGGACTTAAATACCATAAGAGTGTACTTCTATCTGCGACACAGTCAGAGCTGGTATGGTGCCTCTGCTCCGTGATGCCAAGGACCCAGGTCCTTTCTACCCTGTGGCTCTTGCCCAAGCGATATAAACGCACATCTGCACTCCAGACAGCAGGATGAGGAAAAGGAGAAACAAGAGACCACACCCCTGCCCTTTTAAGGCTCTACCCCAAGGCCAAACACGTCCCTTCTACTCACACCATTGGTCAGAACTTATTCCCCTGCCCGTTCCCAGGTGCAGGGGAAGCTGGGAATGTAAATTTTATTCTGAGTAGCCTGGCTAAAAATTCTGTCACCAAGAAGGAGGAGCTAATGCATATACATATTTTTAAGGTCTTTGATACAGACTACCTTACTGATCTGCAGAAAGATTGTGGCAGTTCATGCTCTTATAATCCTTACCAACACAGGACTTTTAAAACATCTCGCCATATCCATAACTGAAGAAAATGATCATGGCACTATTTTATTTGGCATTTTCTTAATTTCTGGTGATATCCGCACCATTTTTTTTCTTGTTGAAATCCATCTCAGAAGTGGCTTCAGCCGTTGATTCTAAATGCAGAGTTAAGTGGGAAGTCCAGATTTCAAGATCGCAGACTTCAAGTAGGGCATGCCAGTTGGCCCGTCATCTTCAGGGCCATCCCGTCACAGACAACTCCAACCCTGGTTCACAGGGGCGGCCCCTTCTCTTCCACCAGGTGTGAACCTACTGTCGCCAAGCAGGTCTGCCCTTAGGTTTTATTGTCTCAAAGACATCCATAGCATGGTGAGGCAGCCCTTTTGAGGCTTGGGGACTTATTCAGACCTTGAAAGGACTCTCCCTTCTGGGAACTCCCGCAAGATTAAGTTCAGGACTATCATTTGTTCATTTAGTGTTGCAGGTCCCCCAGGATCACCAGTCCAGACTAGACAGCTTGATCCAGGGCCACAAAAGCTGTTGCCAGGTCTGGGAGATGCCCAACTGTATCTATCAGGCAAGGCTAGGTTATGCTGAGATAATAAACAATCCCAAATCTCAGTGGCTTAAAACAATGTTACATTATTGTCCATCTTGGGTGAGTGTTGGGGGCTCGATTACAAGTCACCCTGGTCATGGGACCCAGGCTAACGGAGCCTCACTATCTGGAACATGCCAATCATGATCATGGCATGTCATGCATTCACTGCTAAAGGCCTTTTCTCGGTGGTGACATAGGTCACGCCCACTCCCATCTTACCGACCAAAGTCGTAGGACTACCCTTAACTTCAGCGGGGAGGGAAGTGCAATTCTACCACATGCCCTTCAGGAGGAGAACCAGAAATATTGGGGACTTCCACTAATGACTACCAGACCCTGTTCCCATGGAAGTGAGGTGGGAGGACTTCAGTCTCAGGAGTCTCCAGAGCCATCCTGGTCAGTTTTCTAGGAATACAGTCATGTTTTCCCTGGTCCTTATGAGCCCGCAGGCTCTTTAAAGACAAATATTGTCTTACTTGCTTCGGATCCCTGCACCTGGCACATAGCAATTGCTCAGCAAATATTTATGGAATGGGAAATGAGAGAGGGAACAATATCGCTGGAATAACTTTTATATAAATAGTGCTGGAGGCTGGAGAGCATAAGACCACAGCGCTAGGAAGGGCGCTCCTTGCTTGGGGCCCTCCAAGTCAGCACACGAAAGGAGCCAGAAATAACAAGTCCATGTAATAAGACCAGAAGTTGTGGGTGAAATGGTGGGTGTCCAGCAAGGATGGAGAGATGCTGACCTACTATTCTTATCATCCCACACCCAGAACCCTGCAGCCTTGACTCACATGCGCAATCCCAGTGTGACTGAGTTAACATGTGTCGGCCTAAGTGCCAGTTATCATGTAACACTACGTGCACACGTACACCTGAGTGCACGTGCTCCTAGCCCCAGTTGACTATAAATGCCTTGTTTATTCTCAAAAAGAACTCAGTAGCAGGCACTGCCACCTAGGAAAAAGCAAGTGTAAGAAGCTAAAAGAGTTCCATGATTTAACTCTTCATAGGCAAGAGGACAAAATAAATTCATTGTTCATCTTTTAAACTAAACAAGTAGACATGTTCTGTTAGTAAAGATATTTTTGTTGCAAACCCCCAAATCAACTTAGGCTAACTTAAACCAAAGACAAAACAAATAGAAGAAACTGGGCAACCCTAAAATCAGAGTAACTCCTAAAGCCTCAAGAATAACAGAAACCAAGGATGTTCCAAAGATCTTCTTTGAGCAGAAGATCCAGCTCCCCAAACCATCCCGTATCTGCGCCAGGATTCAGACCCCAGGAGAGTATCCTGGTGGCCAGGCCACTGCTATGTCGGGGGAGGGGGTGGAATGGGGGCAGGAGAGGTGGGGAGGGAGGAGGTCTCTTGGTTCTCAGAACATCCAGGATCTCATGGACTTGAAGCAGGTGGTTACCCAAAGGAAGGGGCACTGATTAGAACAAAAGTAACACATATTTATGGCATGCTTAAATTTTCTTAAGTAGACAGTAAGTATACAGAAAAAATTTAAATCACCTTTATTCCCACCAGAATACATATTTTGGTACATAGGCTTCCAGAAATTTCTCCAGTTACATATGATTTTTCTCCTCACAAAAAGAGTATATCCTGCATTGTATTTTGCCTTTTTTTTTCACTTAAAATAACTATATAAATAGTGACAGGATCAAAATGTAATTTTTAATTCAGGGTAAGGAGATTTAAATGAATTATAATCAAAGACAGTAATCAGTAGTCTAATTAATCATCATTAGAGTATGAATCTTGGAGTCATGATTTCTAGACCTATAGTCCTACCCATGAATAACTACTACCAATGAATCTGAATTCCCATCTCTCCATCTGTGTATCTGTCTATCTACATACACACCTGCCCATCATCCAGCGAGCTACCTAGTGTGCCAGTCATGATGGACCTAGTTGTGCTCCAGTAACAAGGAGCTCTGAATCTCAGTAGCTGAAGAGCGCACTTCTCCATCGTACCTTGTGTGCACTGCAGGGTGGGGAGACTGTTCATCCAGGAACGTGGGAACCAGAGTAATAAAAGCTCTACTACAACGCAGCAGGGGCACAGAACATGGCGAAGCATTCCCTGTGGTTCTCAGAGCTCTGCCCAGAAGTGACACATCTTCCTGCCACTCGCAAGTCACTGGCCAAGGCAAGCCCGATGGCCAAGCTCACCTGAAGCAGCAGTTCTGCCGCGCGACCCTGCGGTTCCCAGAGGAACTAGCATTGTTTGTGTGGCCAGTGGCAGAAATGGTATTTCGTTTGTTTGAGTTTATAAACAGTTTAGTAGTAGAACTTGGGTTGGAACAGAGAATAAAATCTTTCCTGGTTTGCAAATGCTCTAAGAGGATCAAATGATTTAACGATATTAGAGTTTGCAGCGTAAACCATTTCCATTGCTACCTTGAACTGTATTTCCTGTCTTATCAAACAAACCAGAAAGTAGGGACGTAGGCAGCAGGTGCTGGTCACTCACATGGAAGCTGATTTTGTGATAAGCCAAAAAGCGTGGTTATTCATTGCAGGTGATCTATACCAAAATAAGGATAGTTTTAATTACTTAACCCATTTTTAAAAATTATCCTAAAGAACTGAATGTGAATATTAGGATTCTACCATCTGTGATTCAGATCAGGAAACTATCGTGAAAATACAAATAATAACATGTAGCCTTAGAACCAGTTGGTTTAAAGCATTTCAGGTGCTGCCTTTGGAACATATTAATTGATTAAATGTTTGAAGCCTTTTTAAAAAAGTGATAGATTATGGGAAAACTACATCTCTAGCCACAGTATAGTGTCCCTGAGGTATACTAATTTGTTGCATTTATTGATGGGTCCAGAGAGACCATGGCCTTGGGGAAAAGAAAAATGGAACAGGTCATCATCAGAGGGCGCCCGAGCCAAGGCCAGGCGGGGCCCCCGGAGCCACAGGATGCAAGCATCTGGCGGAGGTGGAGGCTGAGAAGGAGGCAAAGGCAGCCTCCAGGTCCTACTGAAAGTTACAGACTTGGGGCAGCCAGGTTCCAGGGGTGGCCTTTGAGGAAAGGAGACACCAATGCTCCTTTATAACAATCTCAGCAACTGGCAAGTGTGCATTAGGCACGGGAAGAGTGGAAATGGAGAGGGGACAGGACTTCAGGGACGACAGTCTGCAGCCCTTGGAAAGGGGAGTTGAGCCAGTGACCGGCACAGCAGGGGATGCCGAGGCCAGGCAGAGGCGTGCAGGGAGCTGGGCAGGAAGGGACTTCCGCGCATGGAGTAGAGGAGGATGTTTCCTTAGAAAAAAGCCATGAAGACTTACTGAAGAGGCAAAGTTCATTGCGGAGGAGAAGTGTGAGCTGACGGTTGAGACTAGGGCATAGCTTCCTTGTCCTGCCTTCTGTTCACTGACCACCTAGGGAAGCTGGAAGTGTCCTGTGTCAAACGCACACACTCTGGCAAGTCCCTAACCACCCTGAGTGGAGAGGAGAGGGTCTCCCAGGCCTAAAAATGGAGGGGACGGGCTGGGGGAAGAGGTACAGATGAGGCAAAACTGGATTCAGAATAAACACCGCCAACCCTGTCACTGTTCAATTAGTCCGTCCTCCTTTGGAGTCCAGAGGGCATCTGCTTGGTGATATAAATGCAAGTTTGATCAACTCAGTGAGTATTTTTTCAGTTCTATATAGCAGGCAAAAGTTTAAAGAGTCACTATTATTTTTTTTAATGCATCAAATATGCTGGAATTTCAAAAAATTGTAATTACAAAAAAATACTTGCAAGTTGTAAAAATCTTTGGAAATCAGGAAACTATAAGGAAAAAAAATTTTAAGTATCCATAACCTCACTGCCAGGAGATGGCTACTGTTACTGTTTAATGTATTTCCTTCTTGTCAATGCAACTTTTAACAATTTATATTTATAAGCCTTTTAGATTATATGCTATATACAGTATGAATCTACTGTGTATTAAAATGGCTTTTAAAACGTATGTTATTGGCTTTATGCCATCTTAATGGTTCACCAATGTTTATTCATTTTCCTATTGTTCATTATTATGTTTATTTCTAATATTTCATTATGATAAATTATACTGAAATATGTATCTGTTAAATGTGATTTAAATTTATAGGAGCACAAAACACCCACATTTTGAATTATTTCATTAAGATAAATTCGCAGAGGTAAAATCACCAGGTCCAAAGGCATAAAAACAATGAGGCAGTTTTGAAATGACCCCCAGGTTCTCTGACCCTCCTCCCGTGGACAGCCGATGTCTGCTCCCCCTCCGGGCACCTGGGCAGGCTCCTGACGGCCTCAGCCGACTGAGTCAGCAGGACGGATGCCGTGTGTCTCTGAACTCTGACGGCCAGAGAGTCCCATCAGGAGCCTGAGCTGCCATATGACCAACCCGGCCCCACAAGCCCCCGAGCAAGGGGACAGCCGGCCACCCCAAGGCCCGACGAGGCACTCCTGGGACCGTTCTGGCCTTTGCACCACCCAGTCCAGGCACCAAACCTGAGCAAACAAACCTTGGAAAGCTTCTAGTCCCCAGCTGCTGAGCCACCCCCAGCCTCCAAGTCTTACCAGCTGAGGCCCTGCCAGTCATGGAACAGACCAACCGTCCCTACTGTTCAAATTCCTAATGCACAGAATCTGCAAGCTTAATAAGATGGTGTTTTAAGCCAAGGTTCTGGGTAGATTTCCGTGCAGCAGTAGTAACTGGAACAAACATTTCTAGGGTTCTTGATACATGAAATTGTTTTCTAGGCAGCATGTAGCAATTTGGCCTCCCACCTACGGTTTGGGAGAGGTCCCATCTCACTGCATTTTATCCACACTCACACACTTCATCTCTTACTCTTAGATTTTTACTATGGAAAATGACTATTCACAACAATGAAAAACTAGTACATGAAGGGACACCATGCACCCAGCACCCAGTTTCAATAATTCCCACTCTTATTTCACCTCTCTCCCTTCCTACTCCCATCTCTTCTATCCACAGAGCTGCTGTATTTCTACATCAACTTAAAGAATGTTTGCTTCTCTTGGTCAGTGAAGACCAGGACTTGGAAATAGCAAGATTAAACAATAAGCAATAATGCAGTAAGAAAAGGAGGTAATAGCTGCTACATATTAAATAGTCACAACAGGCCAGGTACTATTTTAAATATATCACACATACTTGCTCATTTAAGCTTTGCAGGGACTCTAAGAGACAGGTAAAATTCTCATCATCATCCCATTTTACAGATGAGGAAATAGAGGCACAGGAAATCAAGCACCTTGCTCAAGTTCGCCCAGGTAGCTACAAAGTGATGGAGACAGAAAGTGAAGCCAAGCTGTCTGGCTCCAAAGCCCACTTGGATAATGTCTCTACATCCCTGCTTTTGAGGAGGCTGATTTCTGTGACTGGTTACAGCAAATTGGTTTGTATGACACGCTGAACTGATTCTCTGATCCCCAGTACCCTGGTTAATGAGGAGAATATTTGAAAGTTGGAGACAATATGTGGTGCCATTTGACCTGATGGCCCATGTGGAAGTATCGCTGGCTTATGCGCGGGGCCTTGTGAAGAAAAATCCAGGCCAGAGAAAAGGCAAATGTGTCACTGCCCAGTAAGGCCGGGGTTCCTACTGCATGTGGAGTACAGCCATTCGTATTAAAAGGAAAAAATACAACTTCTAGATTAATATGGAGGAATGAGGCTGTCTCATAGGTAATTCCTACAGAAATAATGCAAAAAAAAGTCAAAGCAGGTGTTCCAAAAATTCACCGACCGCAGTCCAGTGGGGAAAGCAGCACGCTGCAACACCTTGGGCCCCACAAAGGACACAAGGTTTGGGGGCCACACAGGACAGCGTCTTGGTGAAGCTGCCACCCTCAGCTCCTCCTCCCAGGAGTCAAAATCCTGAGCGTTCTCCTCAATACTCAGATCTGCAGTCCTGCTGTGTGGTCATCCTGATCTATCCTGTTTTCTGATTACAGATTGAAAATGACTTGCTGGGGCGAAACGGGGTGAAACGGCAACTGAAGCGCCACGGAGGAGAAAGCCACCCTCCGAACTGCAGAGGGGCCCGAGCCTGTGGGACTGGAGCCAGCAGGTGGGCCGAACTCCAAGACAGCAATCCCACAGAGCTCCAGGCTTCCGAAGAAGAGCCCGCACAGTCTTCCCTGAGGCCCCTGCCATGCCCATGGGGTGCAGGAAAGCAGGAAACCCTGGGCCCACCAGTCCCAGCCCCTGGGGGGAACACACTGGCCTCAGAAACAGTGGGAAGGCAGCCACGAAAGCACCCACACTGCATCCATGCAAACAGGGGGCTTGACGGAGCTGCCCGAGCTTGAGCGGGGTGAGAGTCAGCTCCTGCAAGCCGGCGCCAGCACCTGCGGGGATGGGGGTGCAGGGTGGGTGGAAGGGTCAGAGCCTAACGAGACACACGCAGCCAGCATGGAAATGTAACTCAAGGAAAGGAGGGTCTCTGGGACAGGGCAGAGCACCCTGTGATCCAGGCCTTCAAGAGAGACTACCACTGCTGGGGAGGGACTGGCAGAAGGAAGCCCTTGCGGACCCCAGGCTCACCCTCTCGCGCCCAGCTTGGGAGGTTGCAGATTTTATGCTCTCGTGGGACTCAAGGCAGGGAGCCGGCCGGGGCTTTAGGACCCTTGCCGAGCCCTTCCACAGGAAGACAGCTACGGAGCTCCTCGGTGTGTGAGGCAGGAAGCTCCGTTCGTGTATTAGTCATTTAGTTCTTACAGCAACCTTCCAGGTAGACCCAGTCATGAGCCCAATTCACAGACGGGGAAACGGAGCCCAAGGGCCGCCAGGCACATGGCCGTCTGGGTCTGGAGTCCGTCCTCTTACCCATTATCTCCCCTGGCTCTCCTTTACTCAAAAAAGAAAAGAAAAAGGTTTACTCTTCCTCTAGAACTGCAGGAGCGCCCTTGGCTTCCCAGGTAGACAGGAGAACTCTCCACATTGCCGTCCAAGGAGAGCTTACCGCTTCTTTGATTCTCCTCCAGCCGAGGGGGAGGGAGAGGGGCTCTGCCACTGGCGACACTGTCTTTGGCTCACAAACCTCAGTTTATGTGTTAATAGCCAGTTGAAATTAACCTGACCTCTATTAAGTGTTAAGATCTTTTTGTTCAGTAAATGAAAATCCCTTCACCAACAGGTATAGCTTCCCACACTGGAGACAACGCCCTGCAAGAACACCCACGCAGGCACCCCGAGCTCGCGGCAGTGTTTTAGCACAGACATAATTAAGACTCACAAGTAAGCGTGGCTGGAGCATAAAACGCTCAGCCAGAAGTTACATAAACGTGGGTAACATCCATTTTCTACAGAGCAGTACTGACGTGGCACACAGCGGACTGGAGATTCAGCTGACAGAGGGCGGAAGAGGCCATTTATCGTGGTGCATTTCCGAGGGGAGGGCTCGCTTTGTACTCACGAGTCCCCTGCAGGGAGTGTAACGTGCCCAGGGATGAGCTGCTTCCAGAGAAGCATTCGGCCGGCAAAGCAGCAGTCGGTGTCCTCTCTGCACCCTGTATCTTGTGTTCTAAGATTGATCACCCTTGAATAGTTCCCATGTGTGAACACTGATGGGTTTGATAGCTCTGAGAAAGCACCTGAACAGTATCAGACTCTTCAAGTCGACAATAGGGCAGAAGGGCAAAGCCAGGAGAGCCAGTTCAGAGGCTCCCGGGAAACAGGAAGGGTGCCCAGCATGCAGGGTGGGGGCCTTTGGCCCAGACATTAGGGTCTCCTCCTTGTCGAGCCCCTTCTATCTTATTTGCTCTTGGTCCTTCTATGAAATTCTCGATTGTCTTGCCAATGGGTTTCAGCCCCAGGCAAGTTCGCTATGGATTCAATGTGACCAAAGAAATTGACAGCAAAATGTTCTTGGGGTGAAAGGGTTATACCCCAGTTTTTTCCAGGTGGCAGGTCAGTCACTAAAATCCCATTAACTCAGATCGAGTCTGTATGCAGCAAGCTGGTCTCTGCCTCTGGGCCCCTCTGTCTGCACAGCTGTCCTCTGGGCCTCTCTGCACAGTCGTCCCGCACAGCCGTCCTCTGGGCCTCTGTCCTCGGTGCTGCCACCACTCCAGCCTCTGCTCTGCTCTCCTGCAGCCTTGCAGCCGTACCACCGTGTCACACCCAGAGCACTGGGCGGAGCTCTCCACATAGAGTCAACAGCCATATATTGCCCACAGGTGTGCAGTGAGGCAGTCAACCAGGGCCAGGTGAGAATCCTGGTCACAGGAACGCTCATTTATCCACATCGATGTATGCATGTATGGAAAACTTGCGAGAATCAAAGGGGTAGAGGAATTGATTCTGGCCCTACCTCCAGGGGAACGTGGTCTGTAAACACTTACCAACATTATTGCTATTACTGCTTTCTCTGTGTACCCCACCTGTTGGCACAGGTGAAGGCATTCATGGTGAAGGGAAGACGGAAAGCACAGTGGTCCCACAGGAAAGATAATGGCTGAAAGCTGTCTTTAGCGCAGGGAAACCTCCCTCCTCAAAGGATGTAGGCTTGGCGCAGGAAATGGTGTCCTGTCTTGCGAGACTCTGGGCCCATTCCTGAGGCAATCATGGGTGTTTAGATTCTGTCTAGAACAAGTCAGCGGGACTCACTACCATTTAAAGCATCATGGGTACAGTGTGCCAGGTGTGCCCGTGTTTCGGGGACAGAAGGGGGAGGCACCTCAGTGGTGGGGTCAGCAAGACAAGCGGCGGACCAGGGAGGAAGGATTCCACAGAAGCCAAGAAAGCAGAGGGTTTCCGGAGGGAAGAGGAAAGTTTAAAGTGTCCAAATATTAGGATTCTTGAGACTTTTACTTCTTAAAAGTGGTCCTTTCTGGATCCTATATGTTCCCCTCAAACTCCATCCCAGCTGCTGTCCAGAGGAGTCCTCCATCCTCTTCTCACTCCCGCCCCCACCCCCAAGTACGCCCGTGCACCCTCCCGGTGTCAGCTGCCTCTCTCCCCACGCCCAGGACTCCCAGATCCGCCCCTCCTGTCTCGCCCTCTCCTTGTGGTCAGGCTCTTGTTTTCAACCACCTGCTACACAACGTCCCCTGGATGCCCCCTGCCCAGCCCCTCATTCTGCTCCTCAGCCTGTGACCCTCAGCTGCGCACACCATTACGTGGCCGCCGCCTAAGCTGGGAATATGTGAATCGCCTGGGCTAACCCCTCCTTCACCCTCATTTCTAATCCCTGAGACTTGCCACAAGGGTCTCCTAAACATTTCTCCAGTTCATCACCCCTTTCTACCCTGAGTTCCTGCCGCCTCCACCCTCTCTGGGGTTTCTCTCTCTCTGTGATCCTCTGTTAATGGTCTCCCATCTCTGGTCTTGCCCCCCTCAAACCCATCTTTCCCATATTCTCAGAGTCACCTGACTGCCCAGTTCACCATTTCACTCTCCTTTTGAAACCATCCATTTGCTGCCCCTCATCCATCATCACTATGGAAACAACCTAAGTGTGCATCTGTGCATGAATGGGTAGGGAAAATGTGCTATGTATATGCAATGGCATATTATTCAGTCATAAAAAAGAATGAAATCTTGCCTTTTGCAGCAGCACGGATGGACCTTGAAGGCATTATGCTAAGTGAAATAAGTCAGAGAAAGGCAATACCATCCGATCTCACATATATGTGAAATCCAACAGACACAAAAAACAAAAAGAGAGTTCATCAATACAGAAAATAGATTGGTGACTGTCAGAGGCAGGGGGTGAAGGCTGGGAGATATGGGTTGTCCTGGGTCAAAAGGTACAAACTTCCAGTAATGAAGTAAATGAGTCATGGGGAGGTAAGGCACAGCATGGTGACTATAGTTAATGACACTGTATTGCATATTTGAAAGTTGCTAGGAGAACAGATGTTAAAAATTCTCATCACAAGAAAAGAAATTTTATAACTGTGCGGTGACAGATGTTAACTAGACTTTTGTGGTAATCATCTCCAATATATAGAAATATCAAATCATTGTGTTGTATACCTGAAACTAATATAACATTGCATGTCAATTATAGCTCAGTTTTTTAAAAAACTGTCACAACTGATACAGGAGATGAGTTACAGAAGATACAGAAAAAAGTCCATTAGCAGAGAAGGCTGCGTTGATGTTAGCATTTTTTTGCATTGCACAAGTTTCTAGTATGCTAAGGCAGCAATTCTCTGACTCGGATGCAAGAACAGAGTCAAATAAATCTTGTCTTGATCATTCCCACATGCTAGGCCTTGTGGTGTGGTCTGCAGGCATAGTGATGCATGGGACACAATTCCTATCTCTGAAAAGTTCACAGTGGAGAAAGACAAGCACATAAACAGATCATTTCAAGATCATCTGGTATTATGACCTGTGAGGAGTGCCGACAGCCTGAGGAAGAGTTCTCCAGCCCGACCTGGGGGACAGGATGTGAAGGAAGTCCAGAGGACTTCCCGAGGAGGTGACCTCTGGGGTGTCCTGGAAGAGTCAGCCAGGTGAGGAAGGGCAGCCTGGATTGGGGTTGAGTGCAGTCCGCAGGGGAGAAGGCCAAAGGGGTGAGAAGCACAAGACCCAGACATGCCAGACCAGCAATTCTCCGACAACACCAGGCCCGAGGTCCAAACAGTGTGGCCTGCTTGGAAAACTCTATTGTCTTTTATCATTAGTTGTGATTACAAAATACACCATTAAAACATGTCTGTAAATCATTCAAAGAAACCAAAATAAATTTTCAGAATAAAATTAGAAAGTCTCCCTTCCCCTTACCATCAGTCTGTCCCTTTTACTCTGTTCCTCAGAGGTAAACCCCAGTAATAGTGAGGCAGGTGTCCCAGTTTTCTACGTGTGGTGAGATAACATTTTGGTATGTTCATAAGTGTGGCTTTGTCTTCCATATCTGTCCTTTTTGTTTCTGATTCCTTTTTTACTCCTGTAGTCAGATTTGCTGCATATGCACACCATTAAAACAGGACCACAAATTTGAGGCCATTGTAGGAATCAAGGTGACTCATGGCATAAACAATAGTTTGGAAGTAGAATGGATGGAGAGGCAACTTCCTCAGCACCACAGACTAGCTAGGAAGTGGAGTGATGGAGGGGGCAGGACGTGATGGGGGTCCATGTGGCCCAGGTTGAGGGCAGAATGTAAAACACCACACTGACAAAAAAGGACACTCCACCTTCCTCCCTTGTAAGCAGCAAGGAGCCATGAGGGGACCCAGACAATGTCTGCAGAGGGTCCAGCAGCCATTTGGGGTTTTTCTGTTTTTATAGTAAAATAAATCACATTTTTACTTAAGACTGGTGATTTGGAATTTGTTTAAAAGAAATTCCTAACCACCAACTCATGAAAATAGTTGCCTATCTTTTCTTTTTATTAAGGTATTATTGATATACACTCTGATGAAGGTTTCACATGAAAAAACAATGTGGTTACTACATTTACCCATATTACCAAGTCCCCACTCATACCCCAATGCAGTCCCAGTGATCCCCCCACCATGTGTACTAAACATAATACCCCACAATCCCCTTCTCCCTCCCTCCCCACCTGCCCTCCCACACCCCTCCCCTTTGGTAACCCCTAGATCCTTCTTGGAGTCTGTGAGTCTGCTGCTATTTTGTTCCTTCAGTTTTGCTTCATTCTTATACTCCACAAATGAGGGAAATCATTTGGCACTTGTCTTTCTCCACCTGACTTATTTCACTGAGCATAATACCCTTCAGCTCCATCCATGTTGCTGCAAATGTCAGGATTTGTTTCCTTCTTATGGCTGAACAGTATTCCATTGTGTATATGTACCACATCTTCTTTATCCATTCACCTATTGATGGACACTTAGGTTGCTTCCATATCATGGCTATTGTAAATGATGTGGCAAATAGCTTAGGGATGTATATATCTTTTCTAATCAGTAATTTTGTTTCCTTTGGGTAAATTCCCAGAAGAGGAGTTACTGGTGTTTCTATTTTTAGTTTTTTGAGGAAGTTCCTTGCTGCTTTCCATAGTAATAAGCAAAGTCAAAGACACATTAGCTCTTCTGGTTGCCCAGTGGTGAGGGCTTCCTATAAACAGCACCCACCTGGGCAGCCATCAGCTTTCCAGCAGATATGATGCCTGTTCATGCCCCAGAACATTGCCCTTTTCAGAGGCCTATGCCATTTCTAGCCCTCCAAGATGAGCAGTAGAGCCAGGATGCGTAAGAAGTGGTGATGTGGTAAGGAAGCCGCAGCATTGCTGCTGGCTGGCCCGAGGACGGACAGCTTGAGAGCTGCTCCCTGCCTGGACAGAGGGGACCAGGGCCCAGTACACACCCACACACAGGTGCACACACAGTCTCACGCTCGCTGATCATACTACACAGACTATTCCAAAATGTCATAGTTTCAACTTTCAGCACCTGGAACAGTACGGACAAAGTAAGTCCTCAGTAAGTATTTGTGGAATAAATGAACAATGTATGGATAATCTTCCATGGAGCGCATACAGATTTCCGCTATTCTTTTTAATTGGCTGCACAGTACTCTGTCAAATGATGTAATCTATTTAACTATTTCCCTGTTGAGGGATAGTTCAGCAAGTACATTTCTGTAGATTAGATACAAAGTGCACCTGCCAAGTCGAAGCATACAGACATTTGATAGACACCGCCACGCGATCCTTCCACTGGGACACGCAATTCATGCCCTTCCCGAAGGTGAGCTGTGTGATAACAAAGGTTGACAGGGAGTTTATTGTACCCAGGGCAACTTCCCGAATATTCTACATGGATTGATTGGCTTATTCCTTAAGACAGCCTTATAAGATAGGTTATTTTTGTCTTCATTTTACATTTTATTTAGAAGCTGGAGCATAGGCAAGTCAAATAACTTGACCATAGTCGCAGATTAGTAAATTGGGCTCCAGAGTATGTGTCCTTAACCATGTGCTTCCCTAAGGAATTGTATCTATTTCCACACATCTTCATTAATAATAAAGGTTTATGTATTTTTGTCAATCTCTTATGAGATAATGTGGGTGAACATACTTTACAAGCTCTAAATGGATATAAAGGATAAAAGATTAATAAGTTGACTCTATGTGGCTACTTCTCCGATTTTTAAATATTTTTTGTGACCAAACAAAAAATCCTAATGTTCTTGCTAACAGTGGAAGTATCACTTAGGGACCTGAACTGCAGGGAACAGAGTCTGCTCTAGCTTTGACAGAAATGGGAAGTTTATAGAGTTTCCAAGAGGGCCAGAAGCAATTTAGCAGCCGCCCAGCCAGCAACAGTGCTGCCAGGAGAACCACTCACCCGCACCAGGAGCCTGTCTGACCCCAGGAAACCTCTCAGCTGCAGCCAAGTCCCCTGGACGTCAGGCAGTTGTGCCGCCATCCTCCTGCCTGGGAACAGTCCCCACCTCCGGAGCCTCTGTCCCCGCGGGCCGCCAGCTCACGTTGTTCGCTCTACCTTCCAAGTTTCTGGTGGAAGCTACTTGTAAAGGAGTTTGAGAGATGAATTTTTAGCTTGTTGGCCTCTGAGGTCCAATCCAGAAGGGTTTGGTGTGAGTTCTACATAACCAGTAGATTCTGCTAACATACATTTTTATGTAAACATATTTTTCTCCCCATGGATTTAATAAAGTTTTGCCCTCTGTGAAGAAAGAAAAAAGAGATGTCACCTAGAAATATCTTTATGCTTCCCAGGTTGGCCCTCTCACAATATTTCCTAAACATGAAGACGGGGCCGTGAATAGAACTAGTGTCTTCAGCTGTGAGGAACGCCAAGCGCAGTGCCGGAAACCGCCAAAGGCCCAGCATCACCAAACCAAGACCATCAGTCACCCACTAATATAGATACGACAGTGGCGGCCATCAGCAGCATTGTCCCGCAGGATCATCTCTATCCATGAGCGTGTGCTCCCCACGGCCACTCCATCTATGTGGCTATCAGAGAACCCTCCTTATTCACGTGCGCCCTGTATCATTCCAGCACAACCCCACCTCCTCTGCCGACTGTGACCAGCCTAGGGGTGGGTGCCTGCCTCGAGCCAAGACAATGAGTGCCTTTACTGGTGGTTTGGAATGTGTGACTCGGCGGTGGAACACGTAAGATATGAAACTAAGGAGCTATTGGTAGCCCTGTTTCTTGCATGTGGCGGAAGCCAGTCTGCAAATGAAGCCGTCCCAATGAGGAAAGCATGGTCACAGAGAGTTCCAGAGTGTTTGAGTCAGTGGTTCAAGTAGTCCCTGAGACCAGGCTGCATTACCACCCTCAGTGAACTTCCGTGTTGAAGACACCATCAGTTAAAAGATGCACCACTGTGTTATGTATTATATGGAAATACACTTGCAATTAATCTATAACATGCTATCAATTAGATTCATTTTGTATCAGAGGTTTTTAATTGTTATGCAAGTTTTAGAATCAATGAAATAGAATAGTTATTCAATTCCTTCTTGAAGTCTAAGCCAATCCAAGCTGCCTTAGCTATATCTAAGGCATAGGAATAGCTGATATATCATGCACAGACTCACATATATGAAGATGACGCAAAGATAGGTTCTGACCTGGGAATAGGGTAATGTGAAAAAGACAGAGAAGCAAGTATTTCTTAAGGGAAAAATTATTTCATGTGAGAATTATAAAGAACATAAATTACCCTGGAAATAATTATGATCAGTGATGTCCTCATTTGCTCTGGCGTTATTTGGAAGCACTCTAGTGACCTATCTTGAGATGAAGAATTAATAACAGTAACAGCGGTTTCAAGCAAGTCAATTAAGATGTTTTCCTATAATTATCAAACATAAACACAACCTTCAGTATCGATTAAGGTCTTCTCTCAAGTTAGAAAGTCCTCAGAACCCATCCTCCTGGCATAATTAAATCATATTCTAGGAATTCACAATGATTGAATGATTCAAACTAGAGAAAGCTTTGAACCTCCACAAATGAGAAAGCTTTTTTTGTAACAAAACAATGTGGGGACTCAGATATACCTCTGTCAGTGTGAGTAAAGGGCCCTCTGAAAGGCCCAGACATTTACAAACTGCTGAAGGAGGGAGCCCCACCGCAGAAATGTATGGCGCGGAATGAGGATCCATTCTTACGGGTTCGGTAGTCCCGGAGCCCGATCTTACTTTACATTTGGCTTCCTTCTGTCAGAGTGGGAGCTGCGAACTCACAGGCAGCCAGCTGGCAGTGGAAAGCCCATTAGCTATGCCTCACACATCCTGATCAAAACTGAAAGAAATTATGCTCAGATGGAGGAGACATGCTTGAAAGTAAGGCAAGGATTAGAATTTTCTGTATTTTTACAAAATATTTCACATAATCATTGTCCATAAATAAGCCCATTCTTAGGGCCTGTGGACCTAAGTCTGGAATCACTTCTAAAAGGACTTCTTTCACAGTTTGGGTCAAAATGGGCGCCTTCCTATGATATTCACTAAGAACACCATAGAGCTAGTGCCCTGTCAAGGTTATCTCGAAAAGTCTGGGAATCAGGGTGTAAGTGAATAGATTAAGTGTTGTACCTTTCTGAGGAGGTGTGTTCTTTGAGAGGTACTGGGAGAAAATTTAAGAATTCAGTTACAAAGGAAGTTTATTAGAATCTTCAAGAGAGCAAGTTGGATGAAAATAAATGGGAAATGCAGTGTATAAATACTGCTGATGAGGAAGATTCTAAGTAGTACTTTGAAAGGAGTGAGGGACCCAAAGCATATAAAATAATATTAACCGTGAGGTTTATAATCTTTGAAATAAAAGATAAGATTGTGTTTGTTGCTCTACAAAGTCATGAGACTGTATTGTAACCATACATTTTGCTAGTCTTCCGCTAAGTAGAAGATATTTACAGAAAGGCTTCTTCTAATGTACTTTCCTGAGAAAAGATCTTCCTTCCTGACGATTCATGAAAGCAAATCCCTGTCAATATGTCCATGGAAGCCATTTGTTTTGAATTTCTCAGTTTCCCCATCCATAAAATAAGAATAAAAATGCATGTCTTTCCCCACCCACTGGGAAGCTGTGAAGAAAAATGTCAGAGAGAGACATTTTAAAGGGGGAAAGCTCTGTCTCAGAAGAAAAGAAGGAAAAAAATCTCTTTCTGCCCTATTCCCACATTTTCTGAGAAAGCTAGACTACATCAGCAGACATTCACTGAGCGTCTATTATGACTCTGACAATCCTTGTAATCCAAAATCAGCTCGGAAGGAAGCTTAGACGACCGTGAACATGCTGGGGAAGATGCTGGAGCCTAAGGTGAACGCAGCCCTCTAGCTGTGAGGGGCACAGCGTGTAGAACCCCTGCTTTCAGAGACATCGAGCCTGGGGTCCAGGGGACCTCTGGAGCCGCAGTTTCCAAGCCTGGTTCTGCGTCAGCATTGCCTACGAAGCACTGAAGAAACCCGACGCCTGGGTGCCTGTCCCCAGACTCAGTGCCTCGGAGCATGTGGAATGAAAGGCGTAGACGGGCAAGCGACTGGCTGATGTAGCTGGACTTCCCATTTGAACTTGCATCAGTGCAGCTCTGCCCTTATTTATGTTCAGCGTAATTTTGTTTGAACAGAGAATTCAGCATATAAAGCACAGCAAAGCAAAACAAAAACCAAAAAACTGTTGGTTTTGAAACAACATGGGTTTTTCTAATGGGTCTAATGGGTTTCCCCAAAGGCAGGAAATTGTCTCTAGGTTTTCTTTCATTCACTCACTCAATTAATATTTATTGTATGACTGTTGTGGCACTAGGGTCTCACAACATCCCACACCCAGTTCCCGGCTCTCCTGCGGGAGAGGGAGTTCTGTCCCTCAAGACTGCCTCCACCCCACCCCCACCTCAGGTGTCAGTAGTAAGCCCAGGTCTTCGCCTGTGCATCCGACCCACGGCTATTCACTGTGGGTTCCAACGACCCTCTCCTTGGGTTAGATTAGTTTGCTAGAGCAGCTCCCAGAGAAACATTTTACCTAGTAGATTACTAGCTTATTATGAAAGAAAATCTCAGGAACAGCGGATAGAGATGCACAGGACAAGGTGTGGGGGAAGGGCTCAGGGCTTCCACACTCCCTGCAAGCGCACTGCCCTCCCCAAATCTCCAAGTTTCACCAACCCGAAGCTCTCCAAACCCTGTCCTTTTGGGTTTTCAAGGAGGCTTCATTACATAGGCACAGTTGATTAAGCCATTGGCCACTGGCGACTGATTCAGCCTCCAGCCCTCTCCCCATCCCGAGGTCAGGGGGTGGGACCGAAAGTTCCAGCCTGCATCCTTAGGTGCAGTCCAAAAGTCACCTCATAACCAAAGACACCTTTGTCACTCTCATCACTGAGCAAATTCCAGCAGTCTCAAGAGCTCTGTGACAGAGACGGGGACAGAGAGCACATACACACTCCGTGTTCTAAGTCACGGAGTCACAGGTCTGAGCGGCAGAAAGGACAAAGTCCCAGCTCTTGGGAGGCTATCGCCAGCATACACTGGACATCCTGGCCCCGGTTTCATTCTTTAACTGAACCAGATGTTCTTCCTATAATTCCCCACATGCTTTCTTACCCCACCCCCTTCCTGCCCTCCAGAAAGCCACTTCTATTTATGCACAAACACAGATTTTAACATTGGTTCATCTGAAGCACACTGGTCCCTGCATGTCTGACCCAGGGGGTGCATAAAACGAGGGCGTCTGTGTGACAGGTGCTCGCCCCCTTGCTCAGGTTCTTCTGCTTTATACCCAACATGACGTATGGGATATACGTCTTGGGGCAGGATATTTACACATACATATCTTGGGTGGGTGTGACTTGGTGCACCTTGGACATAATCAATCAATTGACAAATATTTAGGGAGACAGTCCTAAACATATTAAAACAATGTCCTTCTTCTTCAGAAGCATGTTAAGCTTCCTGTAAAGGACAGCTCTGTAAAGGTAACAGGCCAGCTCTCTCCCTTCAGTAATCTGAGGAGAGAAGGAAAGATTTTCAAGGTGCAGGAAAATTATCTTCTGCTGGAGTCCAAAGCCAAAATAATGCCTGCCTCATAGTGAACAGCTTCACACAAGGTTCCACCAGTGTGTGTGCATGCGTGCATGTGGGGGGGGTTGCAAGGTCAAGACTAATGAGTACCTGGAGGGATATCACTGTTCCTGGTTGACATCTCACCAGCTTTGGGCAGGATGAAAACAGGGTCAACTCTGGGTCAAGCCAGCTACAGCGGGGGTCTGAGCACCCTTTCCCCCTTGGTTCCTCTCGCTCCCCCTCAGCTGGGCTCTCTCATCATTGTCGCTGATTCTCATCTTTCTGCTCCTGGAACACCGCTGCCCAAGGCCCTGCTGGGTGTCCTGCCTCCTTACTAGGCATGAGGACACAGCCTTAGCACCACCTCCCACGTCTGCCCATCCATGGGGTGGGCCCAGCTGCCCCTTGGCGGTGGGTCTTCTTTCCTCCCTGCTCCAGAACGGCCCTCCTAGAGCTGGCTGGCCAACGGGAGAGGGTGACCTGCCCAGGTAGAGGAGGATCATTGTCCACATGAAGATGTTGTCCCTGTGAGGAGTTTGCTGGTCTCCCAACAACTCTCCAAGCTCTTGTCACTGTGTTTTCTCCACCACTGCGTTTAGCCTGTGTGAGCCAGATTCTTTGACATTGCTGGTAAATTCTAGCAGATCAGGTAAATTATTCCATGGCAATTGCTAACGGGAAAAGAGCCGCAGAGAATCTAAACACTCGCCTTTTACCTCTCTCAGGTACTGTCTGTGAATTATTACGAACCCCAAAGATAATTGTCTGGAGCTTTGTTCTCTAGTGCAAAGAAATGACTCGAAGGGAAGGAATTTCAGGCCAGGGTAAGAAAGATGGGAGATGATTAGCCCTGGAGGGACCTTCATCTCATACTATTACAGACAGGTCATCCCCACCATGAAACTAGTTCAACAAAAAAATTCTGTGGCCTCTTGCAAGCCTTCTTCTGCAAGGAGAGAAGAAAATTGATATATACTTCAAGGAGACTTCATGCTTTATAAATTTTCTCCATAGTTTAAGTTGAAAAGTTTTCATACAACCATAATGTGTGTGTGTTTCTCTACACATTTCCAATAAAATATCTTCAGAGTTTAAAAAATTTTACAATAAGATGTTGGGGAAAATAACCTTAGGGTTTACATATTGACTATTTGCTCTTACCAAGGATGTATTACTTTTCTTTGAATTCTCAAATCATCATTGAGTAACTGAAAGATAAAAATCATAATATTTCTGATTTTTTACAAGTTTTTGTTTTGTTTTGAGCACTTAAGATATAAACAGAAAATATTATTATAACCAAAAGAATGTGCTCACTCTTTATGAATAAGTTGTTAGCAAAGGCATTTACCTTTGTTACAGATCCCTTACCCGAGGGGATTAGAGTCCTAGATCTGCTATAACTGGGGGACTTAAAACAACAGCAACTTATTGTCTCACAGTTCTGGGGCTAGAAGTGTGAAACCAAGGTGTTGTCAGGACCAGATCCCTCCTAAGCCTGTAGGGAAACCCTTCCTTCCCTCTGCCAGCTGCTGGTGGCTTGCTGGTGCCCTTGGACAGTCCTTGCTTTGCAGCCACTCTGCTCTGCCCTCATCCCTCTGTCTCTGATCAAAGGCCCATTCTACTCAAGTATGACCTCCTTTGACTTAACTATTTACATCTGCAATGACCCTAGTTCCACATCAGGGCAGATTCCGAGGTACTGGGGGTTAGGACTTTGACATATCACTTTTGGAAGACACAATTCAACCCATAACATCTGGGATCTGCAATTTTATTTGAGAATGACTCAGAAATAAGATAGAGCTCTCTGGAGAAGCTGCTTACTCAGTTTAAACGAGTATTCCGTGTTCAGAGCTGTGTCATGTACAGGTCGCTGGGTTCCCCCTTTAGAGTACAGTGAGCTGTAAAAGGATCGCTGAATCAAGAACATACAAGTCAGAAACTCAGCTCTGCCATCTAGCAGGTGTGGGACTCTGGGCTAGGCCTGTCATGTCTGTAACCCTCCTGTGTCAGAGAGGGCAAACATACCTAGGTTTCTCAGGTGAGAAACACCTATGCATCACAGAGCAGAAAAGCCCTTCGACTCATTGCTCACTGTGAATTAAAAAAATTTTTTAAACAATATATTCATATCTTGTAAAGTTAAAATAATTTAATGTAAAAAACATAGGGCTTTGGGAAGATGGCGACGTGAACAGACCGGCAGAAAAATTCCTCCCAACATTATATTTATTCACGAAAACACAGCAAATACAGTTATTCCTAAAAGAGAGACCAGAATACACAGGAAAGGGCACAGCGTGCAGCTACACCTGAGAGAGGACTTGGCACCCGGTGAGGCGGGTAAGATATGGAGGCGCGACCCGGGGGGGACCCGAGCGCTCCCTCACTGCAACACACCGGCGGGAGGAGAGGATTCAGAGCCGGAAGGGAGTGGAAGGCTGCGCCGGGAGCACCGACACACAGCGCGTGGTGTAGCAGAGATTGGAGAGACAGAGGGCACAGGGCCTCAGTGGGGAACGTGCCAGTTGCCTGCAACAGGCTCCGGGAAAGAAAAAGAAAGGGAAAAAAAAAAAAAAGAAAAGCGTGCGCTTTTTCTCAGCGATCTTAAAGAGACAGCAGCCCAGTGGAGGGGCCGGATCTCCGTGGCACACTCAGCCCAGCAGGCTGGGAGTCCTGGGGAGCTTTGGACCCCTTAGCTGGCGACTGGGAAAGGGTGGCCGCATTTAGGACTCCCACAGAGCTCAACAGCCTCCCATTCGATCCCACCCCAGCCAGAGCTATGAAGGGCCTTGCAGAGTGGTGCGGCCATGGCTCTGGAATAGTGGAGCAACAGCGCCACCTGCAGCATTCACACAGAACCCACTCCAGGTGGGTGTGGTTTTTTTCATTTTTTCTTCTTTTTTTTTTTTTTAGGTGTTGCTGCCTTTTCTTTTTCTTTCCTTTCTTTTCCTTTTTCTCTCTCTCTTTTTACTTTGTTTATTATTAGTAGAATTTTCTTCTTCTTCTTCTTCTTCTTCTTTTTCTCTCCTTTCTTCTCTTTACATTTTAAAGTCATAAAGAGCCCAGCTGACATACGTGACAACTACCAACAACCAACTCTATAGTCATGAGAAGACAGAAGAATATGATACAGACAAAACTTCAGACTCACACCCCTGAGAGAGAATCTGAAGGAATGGACATGCACAGTCTTCCTGAAAAAGAATTCAGAATAAAAGTCATAGCCATGCTGACGGATCTACAGAAAAATGTGCAAGAGCTGAGGGAGGAAATGAGGAAACACAAAGCAGAAATGAGACAAGCCATCGACGGGCTTAACAGCAGACTGGATCAGTTTCAAGACACTATCAATGAAGTACAAAACAGGGAACACGAATACAAAGAAGCTGAGGCAGAGAGAGATAAAAGGATCTCTAAGAATGAAAGAATATTAAGAGAACTGTGTGACCAATCCAAATGGAGCAATATTCGCATTATAGGAGTACCAGAGGAAGAAGAGAGAGAAAAGGGATAGAAAGTGTCCTTGAAGAAATAATTGCTGAAAACTTTCCCATGCTGGGGAAGGAAATAGTCTCGCAGTCCACGGAAGCCCACAGATCTCCCAACACAAGGGACCCAAGGAAGACAACACCAAGACACATAATAATTAAGATGGCAAAGATCAAAGATAAAGACAGAGTATTAAAGGCAGCTAGAGAGAGAAAAAAGATCACCTACAAAGGAAAACCCATCAGACTGTCATCAGACTTCTCAACAGAAACCTTACAGGCCAGAAGAGAATGGCATGATATATTTAACGTAATGAAACAGAAGGGCCTCGAACCAAGAATATTGTATCCAGCACGATTATCATTTAAATATGACAGAGGGATTAAACAATTTCCAGACAAACGAAAGTTGAGCAAGTTTGCCTCTTATAAACCACCACTACAGGATATCTTAAACGGACTGCTCTAGAGGGAAATACCCCTAAGGCTAAAAAGATGTCACCAGAGAAAATAAAATCATAGCAAAGAAAGCAGACCATCGAAACACTAACTAAAGGCAAAGAATAAAACACCTAATATATAAAGAAAGGAGGAGGAAAAATAGGAAGGGAGAGATAAAGAAACATCAGACGGCATTCACAATAACTAAACAGGAAAGTTAAGTTAGATTCTTAGATAGTAAAGAAGCAACCCTTGAACCTTTGGTAACCACAAATCTAAAGCCAGCAATGGCAATAAGTACATATCTATCAATAATCACCCTAAATGAATATGGACTGAATGCACCAATCAAAAGACACAGAGTAACAGAGTAGATAAAAAAGCAAGACCCATCTATATGCTGCTTACAAGAGACTCACCTCAAACCCAAAGATATACACAGACTAAAAGTGAAGGGATGGAAAAAGATATTTCATGCAAACAACAAAGAGAAAAAAGCAGGTGTTGCAGTACTTGTATCAGATAAAATAGACTTCAAAATGAAGAAAGTAGCAAGAGATAAAGACGGACATTACATAATGATAAAGGGGTCAGTCCAAAAAGAAGATATAACCATTATATACATATATGCACCCAACACAGGAGTGCCAACATATGTGAAACAAATACTAACAGAAGTGAAGGACGAAATAGACAGCAATGCAGTTATTTTAGGAGACTTTAACACACCACTCACTCCAAAGGATAGATCAACCAGGCAGAGGATAAGTAAAGATACAGAGGCACTGAACAACACACTAGAACAGATGGACCTAACAGACATCTACAGAACTCTGCACCCAAAAGCAACAGGATACACTTTCTTCTCAAGTGCACATGGAACATTTTCCAGAATAGACCACATACTAGGCCACAAAAAGAACCTCAGTAATTTCAAAAATATTGAAATCTTACCAACCAATTTCTCAGATCACAAAGGTATAAAACTAGAAATAAATTTTAGAAAGAAATCAAAAAGGCTCACAAATACATGGAGACTTAACAACATTCTCCTAATGAATCGATGGGTTAACGACCAAATCAAAACAGAAATCAAAGAATATATGGAGACTAATGACAACAACACAAAGCCACAACTTCTGTGGGATGCAGCGAAGGCAGTTCTAAGAGGAAAGTATATTGCAATCCAGGCCTATTTAAAGAAGGAAGAACATTCTCAAATGAACAGTCTAAAGACACAATTAATGAAATTGGAAAAAGAAGAACAAATGAGGCCCAAAGTTACCAGAAGGAGAGACATAATAAAGATCAGAGAAGAAATAAATAAAATTGAGAAGAATAAAACAATAGAAAAAATCAATGAAACCAAAAGCTGGTTCTTTGAAAAAATAAACAAAATAGATAAACCCCTAGCGAGACTCATTAAGAGAAAAAGAGAATCCACACACATAAACAGAATCAGAAATGAGAAAGGAAAAATAACGACGGACCCCACAGAAATACAAAGAATTATAAGAGAATATTACGAGCATCTATATGCCAACAAGCTCCAAAACCTAGAAGAAATGGACA
>JAQQAC010015287.1:17676969-17699105 GCA_029783875.1 Phataginus tricuspis
GACACTAACAAATGGAAATGCATCCCATGCTCTTGGCTAGGAAGAATAAATATTGTCAAAATAGCTATACTACCTAAAGCAATCTACAGATTCAATGCAATCCCTATCAAACTACCAACAGCTTTCTTCAATGAACTGGAACAAATAATTCTAAAATTCATATGGAGCCAGAAAAGACCCCAAATAGCCAAAGCAATCCTGAGAAGGAGAATAAAACAGGGGGAATTACGCTCCCTGACTTCAAGCTCTACTACAAAGCCACAGTAATCAAGACAATTTGGTACTGGCACAAAACCAGACCCACAGACCAGTGGAACAGAATAGAAAATCCAAACATTAACCCAAACACCTACAGTCAATTAATATTTGATAAAGGAGCCTTGGATATACAATGGGGAGATGACAGCCTCTTCAGCAGCTGGTGTTGGAAAAACTGGACAGCTACATGTAAGAGAATGAAACTGGACTACTGTCTAACCCCATACACAAAGGTAAACTCAAGGTGGATCAAAGACCTGAATGTAAGTCATGAAACCATAAAACTCTTACAAAAAAACATAGGCAAAAATCTCTTGGACATAAACATGAGCGGCTTCTTCATGAACATATCCCCCCGAGCAAGGGAAACAAAAGCAAAAATGAACAAGTGGGACTATATCAAGTTGAAAAGCTTCTGTACAGCAAAGGACACCATCAGTAGAACAAAAAAGACATCCTACAATATGGGAAAATATATTCATAAATGATGTATCTGATAAGGGGTTGACATCCAAAATATACAAAGAATTCACGCACCTCAACAAACAAAAAGCAAATAATCCAATTAAGAAATGGGCAGAGGACATGAATAGACACTTCTCTAAAGAAGAAATTCAGATGGCCAACAGGCACATGAAAAGATGCTCCACATCTCTAATCATCAGAGAAATGCAGATTAAAACCACAATGAGATATCACCTCACACCAGTGAGGATGGCCAACACCCAAAACAACAACAAATGTTGGCGAGGATGTGGAGAAAAGGGAATCCTTCACTGCTGGTGGGAATGCAAATTAGTTCAACCATTGTGGAAAGCAGTATGGAGGTTCCTCAAAAAACTCAAAATAGAAATACCATTTGACCCAGGAATCCCACTCCTAGGAATTTACCCTAAGAATGCAGCAGCCCAGTCTCAAAAACACAGATGCACCCCTATGTTTATCACAGTACTATTTACAATAGCCAAGAAATGGAAGCAACCTAAGTGTCCATCAGTAGATGAATGGATTAAGAAGATGTGGTACATATACACAATGGAATATTATTCAGCCATAAGAAAAAAACAAATCCTACCATTTGCAACAACATAGATGGAGCTAGAGGGTATTATACTCAGTGAAATAAGCCAAGTCGAAAAAGACAAGTATCAAATGATCTCACTCATATGTGGAGTATAAGAACAAAGAAAAAAACTGAAGGAACAAAACAGCAGCAGACTCACAGAACCCAAGAACGGACTAATAGTTACCAAAGGGAAAGGGACTGGGGAAGAAGGGCAGGAAGGGAGGGATAAGAGGGTAAAAGGGGCATTACGATTAGCAGACATAAGGTGGGGGGGCACGGAGAGGACTGTACAACTCAGAGAAGACAAGTAGTGATTCTCCTCTCACTACACTGATGGACAGTGACTGTAATAGGGTTGGTGGGGGGAAGGACCTGATGAAGGGGGTAGTTTAATCACCATAATATTGCTCATGTAATTGTAGGTTAATGATAACAAAATAAATTGTTAAAAAAAAACATAGGGCTTTATAATCTGTAAAACACTCACCAACTAAGAAATTATTACACTTAATGAATCATACCCAATATCTTAAACATATTAACATCCTTCCCAAGTGCCTACCATTCATCTTGGATTTCACCTGTGCAATGAACGGCATTTCAGGCGATTGTCCAGAGCACTCCCTCAGTTCCATACTCGACCCCCTTTTTTTCTTCCTCTTGCCTTTCACCTCTTGCCTTTGCTCTTTGACTTTTCCCCCGGTGTTTCTCTTAGGGCTTCCTCTCCACTCCAGGGCTTTCCTAAGAACACACAGGATGTTCCAGTCCAAATGCCCACCCTTGACATTAGGTTCCACCTTGTGTGTGTGATGCAAGAACAGGACTAGTGGGTACCAACAGCAGTAGATTTTCACTTGTCGTCAGAGATCTTCCCAGCTTTGGGCAGGATGAACGTAAGGTCAATCTAGACATCAAGCTAAAGGGAAAGATGGCCCTGTGAGCCTCCAAACATTACCACCAAAGGGGACTTCTGGCCAGGCCTGGATCCCAGTCCCTCCCTTAGAGTGGAGGTGAAGGGGCCCATCTTCATCTACGTCACCTGGATCCTGGAAGTGGGGCAGAGAAGCCAGCAAGCAAAGCAGCTGATGCCTTCTGTGTCTCTATCTGTGAGCACCACACCCATGTAAGTCTACAGGCATCTATTCACCCAACAGACAGGCACTAAGCATGTACTATGTGTTAAGCACCAACAAGACAAAGTTGACTAAAGGAAATAAATCTACTCTCAAGGTCTTCACAGTGGAGTGGAAGAAAAGAAAAGTAAAAAACAGAAAGAAATCAATAGAGTATCATTTTGATTCACATGCTGCAGAAAAGGAGGAGAGACATCTGTGCGCCTAGGCTGTCTGGTCTGATTCCCTGATGCCTCACTTAGGTCCAGACAGTAACTGTCACAGCGCTGTGGGCTGAACTGTCCATCACAACTGCTCAGCTCTGCCCTTGGGCCTGAGGACAGCCTTAGACAAGGTAAACAAACGCGCCTGGCTGTGCTCTAATAATGCCTCATTCATGGAAACCAAACTTAGGGTTTCATTTAATTTTTCACATGTCATAGAATATATTCTTTTGTTTTTTTCAGCCATTCAAAAATGTTGGAAGTATCAAAATCCCTCTGGATTATCTACGAAATCATCTACATTTTGCCACTGTCCTGGCCCCTCCAACACATCTGTCATACTACGGCCAGAGGATTCCTTCTCAGACCAGTCTCACCATGTCACGCATCTGCCTCCTTGACTTTTTATTGTCTTCAGGATAAATTCTAAATGTCCTGTTTATTTATAAGGTTCTTCACAGTCCTCTGCTGAACCACTCCATTTCCTTCCACAGACTAAGCATTCATGCTCCCTGCTCCCATTCTATATAACCTAAATAATTACTACTCATTCCTCCCCCTTTTTCCTCCCCCAGAAAGCCTTCTCTAAATGCTGCCCCAAGCCTGGGTCAGGTGTTCTTCTGCAGTGTTTTGAAAGCACTGTGTATTGCCTCACATCATAGCACTTACTGTGTATTATAACTAATATTATAGTGTATAATTATAATACATTATTATTATGATTCTGTTTCTTAGCCTGTTTCTCCAATCTTGATGAGGACACCCTTAAGTCTGTTCCTCATTTACATCCACAGTTTCTAAATTGGGATCTGGCACCAAGTAGATGCTTAATAAACATTTATTGGGTGAATGAATAGCATCAGGAAGGAGTGGCAGGAGGAGGCTTCACAGAGGAGGTGTTCCCTGAGCTGCATCTTAAAAGATGGGCAATAGTTTATCATTATGACAGGAAGTGACAGGCATTTTCAAGCAGAGTGACAGCTGTGTCAGACACTGAAGTGGGAGACAGCCACTGAGGAGCTCCAGGTAGTTTGGTGAGACTGGAGTGCTTTTTGCCTCCTGGAAAATGACGTAACCTAAGACTACAGAGATAACCTGAGAACTTGTAGGCTAAGACGAGAAACTCAGTCTTAACTCTTCAGTAGTGAGGAGAACTCAGAAAGGCAAAGTTTGTCAGATTTCCCTTTAGAAATTCCACTAAGATCTCATGGCCCATGTAGATAGTCTAGATCCAATTAAAGTGTCTTGGAATAAAGTAGACAAGATTGTTTTGGCAGTAGAGTTGACTGGAGCTTGATGCCAACTTCACATTAGGAAATAAATTTGGAGCCTGCAGCAACTGTTTGTATAAGAAATGAAGACCACGTGAATTAAGGAAATGTTACTGGAAACATAGTCAAAGTATGGATTTGAAACTCAGGAAAAATGGCCAGGTTGGAAATATGAAATTAGAGGAAGTAACAACCCCAGGAATCCCACTCCTAGAATTTACCCTAAGAATGAGGAGCCCAGTTTGAAAAAGACAGATGCACCCCTATGTTTACTGCAGCACTATTTACAATAGCCAAGAAATGGAAGCAACCTAAGTGTCCATCAGTAGATGAATGGATTAAGAAGATGTGGTACATATACACAATGGAATATTATTCAGCCATAAGAAGAAAACAAATCCTACCATTTGCAACAACATGGATGGAGCTAGAGGGTATTATGTTCAGTGAAATAAGCCAGACAAGTACCAAATGATTTCACTCATCTGTGGAGTATAAGAACAAAGCAAAAACTGAAGGAACAGAACAGCTGTGCAGACTCACAGAACCCAAGAATGGACTAGCAGTTGTCAAAGGGAAAGGGACTGGGGAGGGTGGGTGGGAAGGGAAGGAGAAGGGGAATAAGGAACATTATGATCAGCACACATAATGTAGGGGGGCACGGGGAAGGCAGTATAAGCACAGAGAAGACAAGTAGTGACTCTATAGCATCTCATTACGCTGATGGACAGTGACTGTAATGGGGTATGTGGTGGGGACCTGATAATTGGGGGAATCTAGAAACCACAATGTTGCTCATGTGATTGTATATTAATGATACAAAAGTAAATAAATAAATAGATAAATGTTAAACTGCAGTTGAAAAAAAAGAAGTCATGACCTATAGGCACATGGTGTCTGATTCACCAGCCCAAATGTGACTTTTAAATTTGAACTTAAATTAAGTGGGTGAAGGAGGTCAAAAGGTACAAATTCCTAGTTATAAAATAAGTAAGTCCTGGTGATGGGATAACAGCATAGTGACTACAGTTAATTAGAGTGTATTGTAATAAATAAGTAAATAAATAAATCTGAAAAAGTCAATTCCTTGGTCACACTAGCTACATTTCATGTGATCATTCACCATATGTATTTGACAGTGAAGAATTACAGAACATTTCTATCATTGTAGAAAGTTCTGTTGGACAATACTACATAGACCACAGTTGAAGTTGTAGCTAAGGTCAAGATTGTTCAAGTAGTTCTTCAAAAAGTTAAACATAGAAAGTACTATATGACTCAGAAATTCTATTATTAGGTACATGTCAAAATAAACTGAAGGTAGAGACTTTCCAAAAAAATCCCAAATATCTATATACAAATGTCATGGCAACATTATACACAAGAGCCAAAAAGTGGACGCAACCCAAGAGTCCATCAACAGGTGAACAGGTCAACACAATGCAGTCTATATGTGCAGTGAAGTATTATTCAGCCATAAAAAGTGATGAAATTTTTATGTATCTTACAACAGGATAGACTCTGAAAACATTATACTAAGTGAAATAAGTCAGACACAGAAGGACAAATATTGTATAATTCTACTTATGTGAGGTACCTAGAATAGGCAAATCCATAGAAACAGAAAGCAGAATGATGATTACCAGAGAGACTGGGGGATGCAGCGGGTGGGCAGTTATTGTTCAATGGATACAGTTTTTGTTGTAGACAATAAAAACCTTTTGGGTATAAATAGTGGTGATGGTTACAGAACACTGTATTTAATGCCACCGAACTGTATACTTACAAGTGTTTAAAATGATAAATACTGTTACGTATATTTTACTATAATAATAATAGTAAATATTGTCCAGGGGGAATGTACAGAACAGGAAGAGGAGAAAATGGGCAAGAGATTTTTAAGAGATAGAAAAGAAAATGAAGCCATCAAGGAGATCCAGAAAGTCGGAGAGGTTGAGTGGGAAACAAGAGGGAATGCTGTCAAGAAAACCAAGATGAGAAAGAGCCCGTGATTTTCTACCCACCTGTCATATGCTGCCGACAGTATTCCATGCTTCAAACCCACAACCAGATTATCAAGCATGAAGGGGGAGCCTGTGCCCCTCTGCTTTCTCCCACTCTAGAAATTCTAATCATTGCCTAAGTGAATTAAGTGTCTCGATTCCTCTTCTGCAGTTCACCTTTTCAAGTTCTATCTGATAAACTGGAAAAAAAAACACTAGCTCATAACTTTCCTTTCCCTTAATGCTTTGTGGAAATGTGTGCCTATCTGGTATTGTTTCAATGACCATCCAGTATGGTAGATTCAAAATCATGTTTAAAAGGAAAGGAAAGTGTAAGTCTGAAGATGGAGATGACGCAGCGTCATTCTTCAATCTCTCCTTACCCCCACGTGGAAACAGGACACCTAGATAGGAAAACCAAGAACCCACAGGCAATATTTTCAACAAAATTTTGTGACAGTGTAACCCCACAAGTCCCAAAATACAAAAGAGTGGGAATGAACCACCAGCTGCCGTGAGAGCTGTATGGCATCTGCCCCTGTGGGTGAGGAGGAGGTACTGGGGGGTACCTACTGACCCTAAGAACAGGAAAACCCCCAAGGAGCCAGCAGGCTCTCACGGGTGAGCGAGTAGGCTGATGGGGGACCCTCCGGAGCAGGTGAGAGCAGGCAGGTCTGAAGGGACTGCACCTGCCTAGCCCATGTCCCACTCAGAACTGGCCCTGGGAGCCCCCTTTTATGACATGGAGACACCAGGGAGGAACTGCTGGCAGTGGAATCAAAACTGAGCAGGACAAGGACAAGAGAGATGAAGGAAAGGGAATGTCTAGAGTAGCCTGGAGTAGGAGCAGGGGGCACAACAAGGAAATCTCAGAAAGTAAGCCTCTGCATTCACAACAGCCACAGAAGACAGAGCTCTGTGTGAATGGACAAGTTTATCTGAGCTCTTCTCATTCCTAAAGTCCAAGAAAACTAATTTAATACACAAAGGAGCAATACAAACTATTGAGTACTAATATCACAGAAAAAAGAAAACAAAGAGCATGACTATTTCTAAGATCAAAGAAAAAGGGACAAGCCGATGTTGCCTGCCCCAGGTTTGCCAAAGGAATCAAACCTGAGTTGGATCCAGACTGTGAATTCTGCAAACCTGCAGGCAGTGCAGAGGCCAGAGGAACATGGTAACCTGCACCGTGAGCATGCAATCTGCTGAATGCGTGAGGTTAAATGACCTGGGTTCTTTGAATGAGTATCCTGGAGCTGCCATAATAAACGACTACAAACTTGGTGGCTTAAAACCATAGAGCTTTGTTCTCTCATGGTTCTGGAGGCCAGAAGTCTGAAATCAAGAGTCAGCAAGGTTGGTTCTTTCCAGAGGCCCCTGCGAATCTGTCCCATGCCTCTCTCTGAGCTCCTGCAGGGGCAGGCGACCCTTGGTGTTCCTTGGTTTGCAGACACGTCGCTTCATTCTCTACCTCTGTTTCCACATGATCTCCTCTGTGTTTCTTTTCTCTTCTCTCATAAAATAACTGCCACTGGATTTAGGGTTCACCCTAACCCAGGATCATCTCATCTTGAGATCCAGACCTTAGTTATTCTGCCAAGATCACTTTTCTCAATAAGGTCACTTTCATGGGTTCCTTTAAGAGGGGCCACCATTTAACCCACTACGTTCTTCAAACTAAATTATAAGGTAAATAAAAGGATGGATGAGGAACCATAGATTAAAAGAGACTTGAAAAGAAATAGCAACACTTTTTTTTTAATGAGCAAGACTAAACTGTAGTTCCTGAAGATGCCTATATGGGTGAGGAAACTTTTTAAAAACACAAGGAAGTGAAGACTAAGAATATGTGCTAATGGTTAATTTTGGTGGGAGCGAAGGAATTGTGACAAGGATGGGGCATATGAATGGGACTTCAGGAACACACGTTCTGTTTCTTGACCTGGGTGATGGTTATAAAGCTGTCCACCTTATAATAATTCATTTATCCACACATTGGTTTTGTTTGGTTTTCTGCATCTGTATTTTTGTTTCAATAAAAATCTGTTTCAAAAAGGCAAGGAAACACACACCTTTGAGATAATACCTTTCTCTTCCACCCTGTATATTTTGTCTGAATCACATTACTTGGTAACTGAGCAGGAAGACCTTTAGTAAAAGAGGCAATTTGCAATTACAGAACAGTCTAAATAAATAGCTATGGCAACAATGATAACATTAGTTGCTCAAAAGATACTAATACAACACATGAGGGAGTTTCTATGTCATACTTGCCTAAGAAGCCAATTTATACGGCAGTGACTGCTAGGTTGTGTATGCTGGTGGCAGTATTTCTCAAAGTGTGTTCTGTGGACCACCTGCATCACAACCATCCTGCTTATAGTGCACATTTCTGGACTCCAACCAGAGATTCAGATTCAGTGGATGTGATTGAGAGCAATGCTCTATGCAAAAAGTTTGCTCTAGATTTATTTAAAAACACAAGAGCTCTACCTAAACGGAACCTTCCTGCTCAAATAACTGAAGACAAGAAACTCTATACTAGTATCTAAACCATTATCCATAATAACTATAAGGCTCACTTTTCTCAGACAAGCACCTGGAAATTTTATTAGTGTTTAATGTAATAATGGCTGAAGGACATCCTCTCCTTTCTTCCTAACCAAGAAGATAAAACAGGGAATGTTATTTCTACGTGGGTAACTAATTGAATTACAATATAAAAGCCTTAAACTCTTTTTTTTTATTTTGGTATCATTAACATATAATTACATGAGCAATATTGTGGTTACTAGATTCCCCCAATTATCAAGTCCCCATCACATACCCCAATACAGTCACTGTCCATTAGCATAGTAAGATGCTATAGAGTCACTACTTGTCTTCTCTGTGCTATACTGCCTTCCCCGTATCCCTCTACCCCACTCCACTACATTATGTGTGTTAATCGTAATGTCCCTTATTGCCCCTCTCCCTCCCTTCCCACCCTTCCTCCCCAGTCCCTTTCCCTTTGGTAACTATTAGTCCATTCTTGGGTTCTGTGAGTCTGCTGCTGTTCTGTTCCTTCAGTTTTTGCTTTGTTCTTATACTCCACAGATGAGTGAAATCATTTAGTACTTGTCTTTCTCCACCTGGCTTATTTCACAGAGCATAATACCCTCTAGCTCCATCCATGTTGTAGCAAATGGTAGGATTTGTTTTCTTCTTATGGCTGAATAATATTCCATTGTGTATATGTACCACATCTTCTTTATCCATTCATCTACTGATGGACACTTAGGTTGCTTCCATTCCTTGGCTATTGTAAGTAGTGCTGTGATAAACATAGGGGTGCATATGTCTTTTTCAAACAGGGCTGCTGCATTCTTAGGGTAAATTCCTAGGAGTGGGATTCCTGGGTCAAATGGTATTTCTATTTTGAGTTTTTTGAGGAACCTCCATACTGCTTTACACAATGGTTGAACTAATTTGCATTCCCACCAGCAGTGTAGGAGGGTTCCCTTTTCTCCACATCCTCGCCAACATTTGTTGTTGTTTGTCTTTTGGATGTTGGCCATCCTCACTGGTGTGAGGTGATATCTCATTGTGGTTTTAATCTGCATTTCTCTGATGATTAGCGATGTGGAGCATCTTTTCATGTGCCTGTTGGCCACCTGAATTTCTTCTTTGGAGAAGTGTCTATTCATGTCCTCTGCCCATTTCTTAATTGGATTATTTGCTTTTTGTTCGTTGAGGTGCATGAGTTCTTTATATATTTTGGATGTCAACCCCTTATAGGATACGTCATTTATGAATATATTCTCCCATACTGTAGGATGTCTTCTTGTTCTACTGATGGTGTCCTTTGCTGTACAGAAGCTTTTCAGCTTGTTAGAGTCCTACTTGTTCATTTTTGCTTTTGTTTCCCTTGCCAGAGGAGATATGTTCATGAAGAAGTCGCTCATGTTTATGTCCAAGAGATTTTTGCCTATATTTTTTTCTAAGAGTTTTATGGTTTCATGACTTACATTCAAATCTTTGATCCACCTTGAGTTTACCTTTGTGTATGGGGTTAGACAGTAGTCCAGTTTCATTCTCTTACATGTAGCTGTCCAGTTTTTCCAACACCAGTTGCTGAAGAGGATGTCATCTCCCCATTGTATATCCAAGGCTCCTTTATCAAATATTAATTAACTGTATATGTTTGGGTTAATGTTTGGATTTTCTATTCTATTCCACCGGTCTGTGGGTCTGTTTTTGTGCCAATACCAAATTGTCTTGATTACTGTGGCTTTGTAGTAGAGCTTGAAGTCAGGGAGCATAATTCCCCGTGTTTGACCCCTCCTTCTCAGGATTGCTTTGGCTATTTGGGGTCTTTTCTGGTTCCATATGAATTTTTGAGTTATTTGTTCCAGTTCATTGAAGAAAGCTGTTAGTAGTTTGATAGGGATTGCGTTGAATCTGTAGATTGATTTAGGTAGTATAGCCATTTTGACAATATTTATTCTTCCTAGCCAAGAGCATGGGATGAATTTCCAATTGTTAGTATCCTCTTTAATTTCTCTTAGGAGTGTCTTGTAGTTTTCTGAGTACAGGTCTTTCACTTCCTTCGTTAGGTTTATTCCTAGGTATTTTACTCTTTTTGATGCAATTGTGAATGGAATTGTTTTTCTGATTTCTCTTTCTGTTAGTTCATCGTTAGTGTATAGGAATCCAACAGATTTCTGGTTATTAATTTTGTATCCTGCAACTTTGCTGCATTCAGGTATTAGTTCTAGTAGATTTGGAGTGGATTCTTTAGGGTTTTTTATGTATAATATCATGTCATCTGCAAACAGTGACAGTTTGGCTTCTTCCTTACCACTCTGGATGTCTTTTGTTTCTTTGTGTTGTCTGATTGCCGTGGCTAGGACCTCCAGTACTATGTTGAATAAAAGCAGGGAGTGTGGCCATCCTTGTCTTGTTCCTGAACATAGACGAAAAGCTTTCAGCTTCCCGCTGTGAAGTATAATGTTGGCTGTGGGTTTGTCATTTATGGCCTTTATTATGTTGAGGTACTTGCCCTCTATATCCATTTTGTTGAGAGTTTTTATCAAGAATGGATGCTGAATTTTGTCGAATGCTTTTCCAGCATCTAGGAGATGATGATGGGGTTTTTGTCCTTCTTTTTGTTGATGTGGTGGATGATGTTGACAGATTTTCGAATGTTGTACCATCCTTGCATCCCTGGGATGAATCCCACTTGATCATGGTGTATGATCCTCTTGATGTATTTTTGAATTCTGTATGCTAATATTTTGTTGAGTATTTTTTCTCTTGTATTTTTACTTATTTATTTATACTTATATTTACTTAATTTTTATTAAGGTATTATTGATATACACTCTTATGAAGATTTCCCGTGAAAAAACAATGTGGTTACTACATTTACCCATATTATCAAGTCCCCACCCATACCCCAATGCAGTCACTCTCTTTCAGGGTAGTAAGATGCCACAGATTCACTGTTTGCCTTCTCTGTGCTACACTGTTTTCCCTGTGATCCCCCACACTATGTGTACTAATCATAATACCCCTCAATCCCCTTCGCCCTCCCTCCCCACCCACCTTTGGTAACCACTAGTTCCTTCTTGGAGTCTCTGAGTCTGCTGCTATTTTGTTCCTTCAGTTTTGCTTCGTTGTTATACTTCACAAATGAGGGAAATCATTTGGCACTTGTCTTTCTCTGCCTGGCTTGTTTCACTGAGCATAATACCCTCTAGCTCCATCCATGTTGTTGCAAATGGAAGGATTTGTTTCTTTCGTATGGCTGAATACTATTCCATTGTGCATATGTACCACATCTCCTTTATCCATTCATCTACTGATGGACACTTAGGTTACTTCCATATCTTGGCTATTGTAATAAGTGCTGTGATAAACATAGGGGTGCATATGTCTTTTTGAATCTGAGAAGTTGTATTCTTTGGGTAAATTTCAAGGAGTGGGATTCCAGGGTCAAATGGTATTTATATTTTTAGTTTTTTGAGGAACCTCCATATTGCTTTCCACAATGGTTGAACTAGCTTACATTCCCACCAGCAGTGTAGGAGGGTTCCCCTTTCTCTGCATCCTCACCAGCATTTGTTGTTCTTAGTCTTTTCAATCCTGGCCATCCTTACTGGTGTGAGGTGATACCTCATTGTGGTTTTAATTTGCATTTCCCTGATGATTAGTGATGTGGAGCATCTTTTCATGTGTCTGTTGGCCATCTTAATTTCTTCTTTGGAGAACTGTCTCTTCATGTCCTCTGCCCATTTTTTAATCATGTTATTTGCTTTTTGGGCATTGAGGCATACAAGTTCTTTATATATTTTGGATGTTAACCCCTTGCCAGACATGTCATTTACAAATGTATTCACCCATACTGTAGGATGCCTTTTGTTCTCTTGATGGTGTCCTTTGCTGTACAGAAACGTTTAGTTTGATATAGTCCCGTGAGTTCATTTGTGCTTTTGTTTCCCTTGCCTGAGTAGATGCATTCAGGAAGAAGTTGCTCATGCTTATATCAGGAGATTTTTGCCTATGTTGTCTTCTAAGAGTTTTACGGTTTCATGACTTACATTCAGTTCTTTGATCCATTTCAAGTTTACTTTTGTTTATGGGGTTAAACAATAATCCAGTTTCATTCTCTTGCATGCAGCTGTCAAGTTTTGCCAACACCAGCTGTTGATGAGGCTGTCATTTCCCCATTGTATGTCTGTGACTTTTTTATCATGTATTAATTGACCATATATGGTTGGGCTTATATCAGGGCTCTCTAGTCTGTTCCATTGGTCTATGGGTCTGTTCTTTTGCCAGTACTAAATTGTCTTGAGTACTGTGGCTTTGTCGTAGAGCTTGAAGTTGGGAAGCATAATCCCCCCAGCTTTATTCTTCCTTCTCAGGATTGCTTCGGCCAGTTGGGATCTTTTGTGGTTCCATATGAATTTTAGAACGATTTTGTCTAATTTGTTGAAGAATACTGTTGGTATTTTGATAGGAATTGCATTGAATCTATAGATTACTTTAGGCAGTATGGCCATTTTGACAATATTAATTCTTCGTATCCATGAGCATGGGATGTGTTTCCATTTATTGGTATCTTCTTTAATTTCTCTCATGAGTGTTTGTAGTTTTCAGAGTATGGGTCTTTCACTTCCTTGGTTAGGTTTATTCCTAGGTACTTTATTCTTTTTGATGCAACTATGAATGGAATTGTTTTCCTGATTTCTCTTTCTGCTATTTCATTGTTAGTGTATAGGAATACCACAGATTTCTGGTTATTAATTTTGTATCCCGCAACTTTGCTGAATTCAGATATTAGATGTAGTGTTTTGGAGTGGATTCTTTAGGGTTTTTTATGTACAGTATCATGTCATCTGCAAACAGGGACATTTTAACTTCTTCTTTGCCAATCTGGATGCCTTTTGTTTTTTTGTGTTGTGTGATTGCCGTGGCTAGGACCTCCAGTACTATGTTGAATAGAAGTGGGGAGAGTAGGCATCCCTGTCTTGTTCCCGATCTTAGATGAAAAGCTTTCAGCTTCTCGCTATTAAGTATGATGTTAGCTGTGGGTTTGTCATTTATGGCCTTTATTATGTTGAGGTACTTGCCATCTATACCCATTTTGCTGAGAGTGTTTATCATGAATGGATGTTGAATTTTGTCAAATGCTTTTTCAGCATCTATGGAAATGATGATGTGGTTTTTGTCCTTCTTTTTGTTGATGTGGTGGATGATGTTGATGGACTTTCAAATGTTGTACCATCCTTACATTCCTGGAATAAATCCTACTTGATCGTGATGGATGATCTTTTTGATATATTTTTGAATTCAGTTTGCTAATATTTTGTTGAGTATTTTTGCATGTATCTTCATCAGGGATATTGGTCTGTAATTTTCTCTTTTTGTGGTGTCTTTGCCTGGTTTTGGTATTATCATGATGCTGGCCTCATAGCATGAGTTTGGAAGTAGTCCCTCTTCTTATACTCTTTGGAAAATTTTAAGGAGGATGATTATTAGGTCTTCTAAATGTTTGATAAAATTCAGCAGTGAAGCCATCTGTTCCAGGGGTTTTGTTCTTAGGTAGGTTTTTGATTGCCATTTCAATTTCATTCAATTATAATGCTGGTAATTGGTCTGTTGAGATTTTCTGTTTCTTACTGGGTCAGCCTTGGAAGGTTGTATTTTTCTAGAAAGTTGTCCATTTCTTCTAGGTTATGTCGTTTGTTAGCATATAATTTTTCATAGTATTCTCTAATAATTTTTTGTATTTCTGTGGTGTCCGTATTGATTTTTCCTTTCTCATTTCTGATTCTGTTTATGTGAGTAGACTCTTTTTTTCTTGATAAGTCTGGCTAGGGGTTTATCTATTTTATTTATTTTCTGAAGGAACAAGCTCTAGCTTTCATTGATTCTTTTTATTGTCTTATTCTTCTCGATTTTATTAATTTCAGCTCTACTCTTTATTATGTCCCTCCTTATACGGATTTTGGATCTCATTTGTTCTTCTTTTTCTAGTTTCATTATTTCCTGAGGTAGGCCTGTATTTGCAATATACTCACACATTTTGTGGTGTTGAATTATTGTTGTCATTTGTCTCCATATGTTGCTTGATCTCCGTTTTTATTTGGTCATTGAACCATTGATTATTTAGGAGCATGTTGTGAAGCCTCCACGTGTTTGTGAGATTTTTCATTTTCTTTGCATAATTTATTTCTAGTTTCATACCTTTGTGGTCTGAGAAACTGTTGGTACAATTTCAATCTTTTTTAATCCACTGAGGCTCTTTTTGTGGTCTAGTATATGATCTATTCTGGAAAATGTTCATGTGCACTTGAGAAGAATGTATATTCTGCTGATTTGGGGTATAGAGTTCTGTAGATGTCTGTTAGGTCCATCTGTTCTAATGTGTTATTTTGTGCCTCTGTCTCCTTACTTATTTTCTGTCTGGTTGATCTGTCCTTCAGAGTGAGTGGAGTGTTGAAGTCTCCTAAAATGAATGCATTGCATTCTATTTCCCCTTTTAATTCTGTTAGTATTTGTTTCACATATGTAGGCGCTCCTGTGTTGGGCACATAGATATTTATAATGGTTATATCTTCTTGTTGGATTGACCCTTTTATCATTATGTAATATCCTTTGTGTCTTGTGGCTTTCTTTGTTTTGAAGTCTATTTTGTCTGATACAAGTACTGCAACTCCTGCTTTTTTCTCCCTATTGATTGCATGAAATATCTTTTCCATCCCTTCACTTTGGTCTGTGTATGTCTTTGGGTTTAAAGTGAGTCTCTTGTAGGCAGCATATAGATGGATCTTGTTTTTTAATCCATTCAGTGACTCTATGTCTTTTGATTGGTACATTCAGTCTATTTACATTTAGGGTGATTATTGATAGATATGTACTTATTGCCATTGCAGGCTTTAGATTCATGGTTCCCAAAGGTTCAAGGTTAACTTCCTTACTATCTAAGAGTCAAACTTAACTCACTTAATATGCTATTGCAAACACAACCTAAAGGTTCTTTTTTTTTTGTTCCTCCTTTTTCTTCCTCCTTCATTGTTCATATATTAGGTATCATATTCTGTACTCTTTGTTTATCTCTTGATTGACTTTGGGGATCATTAATTTAATTCTGCATTTGCTTAGTAATTAGCTGTTCTACTTTCTTTGCTGTGGTTTTATTACCTCTGATGACAGCTACTAAACCTTAGGAACACTTCCATCTATAGCACTCACTCCAAAATACCCTGTAGAAATGGTTTGTGGGAGGTAAATTTCCTCAACTTTTGCTCATCTGGGAATTGTTTAATCCCTCTTCCATATTTAAATGATAATCTTGCTGGATATTCTTGGTTTGAGGCCCTACTGTTTCATTACATTGACTATATCATGCCATTCCCTTCTGGCCTGTAAGGTTTCTGCTGAGAAGTCTGATGATAGCCTAATGGATTTTCCTTTGTTGGTGATCTTTTTTGTCTCTCTGGCTGCTTTTAATACTCTGTCCTTTTGTTTGATCTTTGACATTTTAATTAGTATATGTCTTTGTGTTGTATTCCTTGGGTCCCTTGTGTTGGGAGATCTGTGCATCTCCATGGCCGGAGAGACTATCTCCTTCCCCAGATTGGGGACGTTTTCAGCAATTATTTCTTCAAAGACACTTTGTATCCCTTTTTGTCTCTCTTCTTCTTCTGGTACCCATATAATGCGAATATTGTTCTGTTTGGATTGGTCACAGAGTTCTCTTAATATTTTTTCATTCCTAGAGATTCTTTTTTCTCTCTCTGCCTCAGCTTTTCTCTATTCCTGTTCCATTAACAGTCTCTTCCACCCCATCCAGTCTGCTCTTAAATCCTTCCATTGTTTCATTTCTGTTATCTCCCTCCTGAATTCATCCTTAGCTCTTGAGTATTTCTCTGTACCTCCATCAGCATGCTTATGACTTTCATTTTGAATTCTTTTTCAGGAGATTGGTGATTTCATTCTCACCAAGCCCTCTTTCTGGTGTTTGAGGGATTTTGGATTGAATAAGGTTCTTCTGCCTTTTCATGGTGATGGGAGTGGTTGCCAGTGAGTGGCATGTGTGTCAGCTGGGAGAACAAAGTCTCTTCCTGCTTGCCAGTCACCTTGCCTGTGCCCGCTGTTTGTGCCAGTTAACCATGCACAGGGGGCAGCTCTGGGTTAATCCTCTAGGCTGCCGTGCACAGGGCGGCCCTCGGCATGGCGTAGGGCACTGGCAGGGGTCGCAGGCCAGCAGCGCAAGGAGAAGGCCCCTTCGTGCCTCCGGGTCTCTGTACCTGTCTTGTCTGTCTATGCTGGTCAACCACACGCAGGGAGCAGACTCTGGGTTAATCCCCTGAGCTGCTGTGGGTGGGGCTGCCCTTGGGATGAAAACCCTTAAACTCTTAAACCAGTCTTCTCCAGACCCTAACATTTAAACTGTATACCCTAAATTCAATATGGCAACGAGATTTGGCTGAACTAAATTAGAGGCACATTTTAAACTTTAGATGTTCCAAAGACTTCTGGGCTTGTGAGCAGTTAATCTCCTAAACCTACAATTTTTCTGAAGATTTAATATTGAATTCCCACAACTTGTTTAATAGTATTATTTCTTGGGAGTTATTTATATAGAACTTTTGGATGTTGGCAAAATTGTATTTTGAAATTGAAAGCGAAGACTTCTAGAGATTATAATAGTAATACCAAACTTTGTATATATAATATGTACATATGTGCACATGTGTATATGGGCATATGTGTTTATGTGTGTGTGTGAATAGGAATTCAGAGCTTGTTATAACTGGCAGGATGAGAAGGAGCATGAAGATTAGAAACACCCTTCAAGGCATTTAGGCACCATAGTGGCAAGTTTAGCTGTAGCAATGGGAAATAATGTGAAGAAGTCCCAAGTCATACAGCTGACTCTGGCCCTCAGTGTCCAGTGCTTAAAGAACTTATCTGGAGGGACTTGTTAAATGAGATTCTAGGACCGTGACTCAAAGAAATCTGATTCATTCTGCTGGGGTAGGGCTCAGGAATCTGCATTTTTATAAGCTTCTTAGGGGAGTCTGTAGTGGGTGGTCAACAAGTCATACTGTGAAAAGTCTTTAGCAGGGGCAATAGCTCAGGTTGACAATTAGCATCATCGGTGTCCAGCACGGAATGGTATTTTGGCAGCAATACAAAACAAGGAGAGTAACAGCCAAGAGGTTGAAGTTCAGGGAGGCAGGCTAAAGGGACTGTATTAATTTCCAAGGGCTGCTGTAATACATTACCACCAACTGGGTAGCTGAAACAACAGAAATTTATTCTATCATAGGTCTAGAGACCAGAAGTCCGAAATCCAGGTGTCAACAGGTCTGTGCTCCCTCCAGAGGCTCCTTGGGAGAGTCTGCTCCTTGCCTCCTCCAGCTTCCAGAGGCTGTCAGTATTCCTTGACTTGCAGCTACTCATTCCAACCTCCACCTCTTCCCTCCCGGCCTTCTCCTCCTGTGTATCTCTACTCTTGGTGAGTCTAGTAAAGACACTGGGCAATAGATTTTCGACCCACCCAGACAATCTGGAATGAGTTTATCTTTAGATTCTTAATTCCATCTGCAAGGGCCCTTTTTCTAAAGATCATATCACAGGTTTAGAGATTAGAACAAGAGACATGAATTTCAGAGGGCCACCTTCCACCAATTACACAGACCAATTCTGGGACAACTAGCTGCCTTGGGCCACTGGCAGAGCAAGGGCAAGGGGGTTGGTGATTGGCAAGAGCAGCCAGGCTCCATTGCTAGAGCAGTCCAACCTTCAAGGGCAGGGCAGGAGGGCTTGGACTTAGGAGCTGGCAGAAGCTGGCTACTAATAGGTGAGCAGGTTGGAGTGGGCTGAGCAGCGGAGCTGACTTCATTACCCTGATCTTCGGAGTCAAGACTTTGTAATCCCTATGAACCGGGATATGATTGTGCTCCTACTCTGGGACAGAGCTAAGTAACCACAGCAACTGGACATCAAGGGGCAGCAGGAAGATTAGAGGCAGGCTAGGAGTCAGATGGGACTGCAAAGAGCTGCAAAGCATATCCCACAAATAAGCAGAATCAATGGCCACCACGTGCTGATCACCTGACACATGCCCAGCTCTTTATATTCCTCATTGCCTCTTTTCATCCTAACCTTGCACTATGGCTATGGCAATATGAGTTCCCACTGAACATAGGAGAAAACAGATTTTTAAAGATTAAAATTATATAGCGAAGAAGTGGCAGAGAGAGAATTTAAATCCAGATCACTCTGGCTCCAAAACCCATTACCTTTCTACTCAAACATTCTACTTGGCCACAAATTAATAGCCAACCTCAAATTGTAGCATCCTATTTTCCAACACCTCCTCTTCTCTTTGAACTCTTCCCTTTACCTCTTCACCCTGGGGTTCACTAGACATAAAAGGTAAAAACATTTGTTCGCTACCAAATACCCTACATTTAAAAATGTTAACTTGTTTAAAGTAGAATAATGTATGTTTCGAAGCTCTCTAGACCGGAATTACGGGAGTAAACCCGGATGTGGTCATGTGCTCTGTTATGATGGTGTCATTTTCATCTCACTGTAATCACTCGTAGGGAGCTCTGACAGGGATTTTGTGCACGTCCCTAGTCCTAGGCTTGTCTCTAGTCTTAAAATGCAGGTCTGTAAGGACCGTGTATGTTGTACCACCCTGCCCCCACACCACCACCAAATGCATCCGCCAGTGATGTCCTACCGGCAGTAATATCCAAGTACTCCCAGTGCTGGTCTCCGTAATGACCCATAGCCCCAGCAGCACCGGTGGAACAAGATCAAGAAAGTCGCTAATACATTATATCTTTGGTCCAACCAGGAACTGAGCCTTTTATGTACCACCTAACCTGCCCTAGAGATAGTGTCAATTTTTTGACAAGAGTGTGGATAGATGTTTGGATACTAAGCTATGAATCCTTAATTAGCTTGAAGGCAAAACCAACATATTCCTGAGCCAGGTGCAAGGTTTAACATTACTTTTAGCTCATCCTGTTTCAGACAAGGTAACGGGGCTGAAGTATTAAGGAGTCCCAGCCTGAATGACAAATCTTGTCCGGCCTTTCCTAAGATTGAGCGTATGAGTCGGAAAATTATTATTAATCCCAATGATAATAATTATAATAAAGTTTTTCAAAAGGGGTTGAGGTACTGCGATTTTCCTCACCCAGTGAGTACCAGTTCAGCAGCTATTTTGTGCAATGCTCAGTGACCGGAACTGTCAGTGGTGACCTGACATGTACACCTTTCCCCACGTTCCTCAGGATCCATTTCCTGCTCAGTCCCACAAGAGCAATCAATGTTCAGTGTCAAGACCCACAAATACTTGCACCAATACAGAAGTCAGTTTGACAATAATTTAATATTTTCCTGGTGACAATTTCTAGTTAAGTAAAAAAAAGTTCTTATAGTTAGGTATAGGTTTGGGGCGCCGAGTTTGCTTTTAGCCAGAGAACTTGCTAGGAAACCGAGGTTGCAAAGTGCTGGTGCCCTGGAGGGTGGCCTTTGCAGGGAGCAGGAGTTCTTCGTGGGAAGTGCACACTTCTTCGGGGTACGCTTTGTGGGATTAGAAACCCGCAGATCAGTCCTCAGCCCCCATTAACTGCCCCGGGCGCTTCTGGGCCAGTGGAGGTGTCTGCTGGGCTCAGACCGACACTCGCGATAAGATTTCACTCAGAGTTAATTTTTACTTAAACCCAATCCCGGCTAATAAGGAAGCCCCCGGGAATGCTCTGGAATGTCAGCCAAGCGGCGCCCGCGAGTGCGTCAGTCGAACCTTCCGTCCCACGGTTCCGTCCGCCCACATGCTTCTGTCTGTCAGGCTCGGCCTGAGATCGGCGCTCGCTGCCGCACGGTCTGCATGTCAGGAAGGGAGAAGCCCACGATTTAAAGGGCTCAGCCGCCACCTGCCAGGCACCATCCCCAGGTCCAGCTGGCTTTGGGCGCATACTCGGTTGAATTTCCCGCCGCTGTTTATCTATTGCACCGACTGGTCAAAGTGAAGAGAATAACCGAAAGTGTCCCCTTGGTCACCTTGACCATTTCCAAAAGCGAAACTTGCGCTCCAGCCGAGAGCCGCACTGAGCCTGCGGGGCGCGGAGCCCCCGCCCGGCGGACAGGCGGGAACAGGGCGGAGCCCGGGACAGGCGTGGCCCTCCGTGGGAGAAAGGGGCCGGCTTGGCCCACCTCCTAGAACGCTTCTCTCTCGCGGCTAATCAAGGCGGCCTATGCAAATAGAGAACCTGTCGCCCCGGCAACCATAACGCACAGCAGCCAATAGAAGCCAGCAAGTCGCGGCCCTGCTCCACGATTGGGACCGAGGTAAGGAGATAGCGGCCCAATGGGCTGTGGGAACGGTTCTCGGCGGGCTGAGGGGCGGGGATATGCAAACATAGTTTGAAAAGCCGGCGGGAAATCTGAGTTTCGCGGGAGGACCTTGGCGCGTAAACCGTATCCCTTCATTCATTGTCAGCAGCAGCTTCCTGGAGCCATTTTTCAGCTGCCGGCCGCAGCACCCAGGCTGCCGCCGCCGCCTCGCAATCCGTTGCATCGGCCGCCCCCAACGCTTCCATCCCCCCTCGGGGCCCGATATCCGTGCGGCCGGGACCCTCCTCTCTCCAGAGCCCCGACTATTTTTGGCCCCCGGGGCCCGTGCGGTGCGGAAAATTTAAGAGAGAAGGGGCTCGGAAGCGCCGGGCGGGGAGGAGAGAAGGAGAGACTTGGAAACTCCGACTGCAAATAATAAAGAAATTGAAAACAATACATTAATATACCATAGCAATAAAAAGAGCAGGAGCGAGAGATGAAAAAGGGGATCCAGCCCGCCCTGAAGCAGTACCTGGTGACCGCCGGGGCTGGGGAGGGGGCGGCCGCCGCCGCCGCCGCCGCCGCCGCAGCCTCCATGGACAAAAGGGCACTGCTGGCCAGCCCCGGCTTCGCCGCCGCCGCCCCGGGCGCGTACATCCAGATCCTCACCACGAGCACGTCCACCACCTCCTGTTCCTCCTCCCTCCAAGGCGGCGCGGTCGCCGCCGGCCCCCTCCCCAGTGCCCCCGGCGCGGAGCACACCGCCGGCAGCCTCTACGCCACGCCGCACGGACCCTCCGGCAGAGCCGCGCTGCTGCAGCGGCCGCCAGCGCTGGGACGCGGCGGCGGCGGCCCACCGGTAATGCCCTCCCGTCCCAACGCGCCCGGCCCAGGCGGGAGGGGGCTCGCCGAGCGGGGCGGGCCGCCTGGGGGGCGCGGGCCGAGCCTCCGGGCCGCGGCGGCTGCCCCTCCGGCGAGGGTTTGGTTAGATTCGAGCGCTCGGAGGGTCGGGGGCCGCGTGGGGCTCCGGTGTGGCCTGGGCGCGAACCACGTCCCAGGCTCCGAAACTTTTCGCGGCCCCCCCTGCTTCCCCTGCACTTCTCCCTCCCCCACCCTCCCCTCTCCTCCCCTCCCCTCCCCTCCGGCGCGGGGCTTCCTCCTTCGCGGGCGTAGGAAGGGGTCACGCCCCGGATGGAGAAGGGTGGGGGAGGGCGTAGCGCCCCGGGCAGTGGGGGCTCTGGGCGCCGGGGCGGCCGCCCCCGGCCCCAGGGGCCCGTGGCGGCCGAGGGGCTAAGGCGTGTTCGGGGCGCGGGGCCCTGCCCCGCTGCGCCCGGCCCGCTCTGGGGCCGCGG
>JAQQAC010015287.1:17699505-17711115 GCA_029783875.1 Phataginus tricuspis
CCCCCTCCGCCGCCCCGGCGCCCGCCCGCGCCCCGCGCCCCGCGCCGCCGGCCCGCTCGGCCCTCCGGGCCCCTGCGCTGCGCCCGCACGTCCCCCGGAGCCGGGCCGGGCTCGGAAATGCCCTTACAGCAGCAGGTCAGTGGCCGGGACGGCTCGGGGCCGCTGCCGCCCGCGGGGCGCGGATCCTGCCGGGGCCGCGGCCGGGAGGGTGGGCGGCGGAGCGGGGTTTCCGAGTGGGAACGGGGGGTTGGGTGCTTGAGGGAAATGAGTAAGCAAGAAAAATCTAACTAAGTGAATGCCCCGGCCTCCGGCGCTGGAGTGCCCGCCCCGGGGGTGGGTATGGTGGGGGCGCGTTTTCCTCCTAGGGGGCCGGAGGGTGGGCGCGTGAGAGCCGCGGGGGCTGCCCTCTCGCCGGCGGGCCGTGGAGCTGTGTTTTCGCCTTCCTTCCCTGGTGCCGGAGGGGGAGGGGGCGGGTCAGAGGGGAGCGCGCCTGCAGGATTCCCAGGCCACCGCCAGCCCCGCTTTGTCCCTGTAATTTATAAAGAGCCTTTGAGGGATGATTTAGGTCCATATGCGGCTTCTCTTTTTGTTGATACTAGAAAGAAGTGTGGCCGGAGGTTTTTCCCCTTCCTCCCTTTCTCCACTTCATTCCTTCCTCCATGCCTCCTGTCTTCATCCTCGTGGCGAGGCTTGGCCCCCACGAGGGAGGCTAGAAACGAACTGGACTCGTTTGGATAAATGGTTCGTGGATAATACCAGTCTTTGACCTCACCGTGTCTCAGCTCTAACTGGGTTTAGTTTTTGGAGAACCAGTATTTTGCAGGGGTCTTTAGGAAGTCAGTACATAGGGTGGCACTTTGGGAAATAGATGGGTTTGGGAATAATGAAAATTTTTGTTTCCTTAACTCTTACCAATTTCTCCCCTGTTTGGATCGTAACTGCTTTCCAGCCCCGAAGATACTTGCTGGGGATGTGTGATAGAGTCTCAGAGGCTCGTGGGTTTTAGTGACTAGGGTCTGCCAGCAGGGGGGAAACAGTACCGTACCTGCCTGCACATACAGGATCCAGGGTGCTCGATTCTCAGTCACCAGAATATTCCACGCTTTTATTTGCATTAAATACTATTACTGGCTTGACCTAAACATGCGTGGACATATTTTAAGCATATTTGCCCCCTACACAGTTCTGTTACTATATCATAAACCTAATCTGAAACCAGGTATTGGCATAACATCTTGGATTGGATTCAGACTTACAGGAGAGGAGTTTTGATAATGGGAAATTGTGAGACCACCAGATCGCCTTTTTTTTTTCCTCTTTTTATATCTCAGCCTGTTTTGGGGGCCAGGTCTACAAAGCTGTCTAGCCAAACTTATATGTAGTTCAATGTATTTAAAGTATAAAAATTTGCCCTCACCCTCTTCCAAGTTATTTCAAAACTTTATCCTCCTTGCCATGAGATGATTATTACAAAGTCATGAGCGCTGAATATAAAAGTTGATATATTTTTTGTTTTCTGATCAAAATTATATTAGACTTCTCTTTAAGTCCTGAAATTTTCTTAATATTCTTTCCCTTAGCAGCAGGAAGGCAGCATGGTGATAGCTAAGTGATTGGCTGAGCAAAGAAAGCGTTTAAACACTTTCTGTCCAAGAAGAGGTTGCGAACCTCATATTCGGGTGGCCAGAGTTGCAGATATACCTGGTTCTGATTCTCAGGAACATCTCAGAACTTAACCAGCAGCAAATTCTTCACCTTTTTCCAATGGGAGAAAAATACATTAATATTATATTACCTTACCAGCTCTATTGCCTCTGTCATTTACAAGTTGCATGATCTTAGGCAAATAACAATTTCTCAAAACACAGTTTCCTCTTCTGTAAAATAGGGACAATAACAAGACTAACTTTAAGGTACCTTTAAGAGTTACGTATGATAGCGCACGTAAAACACTTAGCACAGTGCTTGGCAAATAGTTGATGCACAATAAAATTAGCAGTCAGAGATGTTATTTTTTTATAACTTACAGAAATAATGTAAGACCATATACATACTGCCCCTCTGTTTACATGTATGGGTAAAGTGGTTAAAAGTTTTCTGAAGTGATACGTAACCAGTTATTTATACCCAGTTCATTTGGGTTTATATGTCTATCCTAGCAATGGGTAAAATACGGACATGTCACTATGACAGGACTATGTAGAGATGGTGGTGGTGACCTGCCCAAGCATGACCTTGTGCTTTGAGTTGTGACAAATTTAGATCAATTCATCTGCACTTCTTTGCCTGTCTTCCATTCCTCCCATCACTCCATGGACCTGCCAACTTTCGGGTGAAGTCTATGCTTAGTGGCTTTTGTAGAACTGAACTCTGAAAATTCACCAAGTCGGACATGCTCTAGAGAAATTCAGTTTTAAATGGTGAACTGTTGGAAGTGGAAGAGCTCTAGAGAAACCAGTCAAAAGTGCTATTTTCTGGAACAGACCTGGGCCTCGTCATTTTCTGCATCTTCTAAAAAGAAGCTGAAATTATTTCATTCTAAGAAAATTTGGGATCTATTGTATGAGACAATCACCTGTCACATCTGATTTAACTTTATCCAGTCAAAGCAACTTGCTGATTATTTTTTGGGAAATAATTTGCAATTCTTGAAATTTCTGTGTAAGGATGGAGGAACTATAGGTGATATAGCTGGGTTTCTTTTTTTCCTGTAAAAGTATAAAAGAAGAAAAATGCCAGGATCCTGTGGTTCTGTACCCAATAATCTTGTTGCTGCTGAGATGTATGGTAGATGCCAAGTTTAAGCTAGGAGAGAATTTTTAGTCTACTTACCGCAAAATGGAAGTTTTAATATAATGCAGTTAGTGACCAGACTGGGGCAGTACAAATAGCTCCCCTATAATCAGTGCCACGGGTGCCATTCTAATTGTCCTCTGAAACAAAGTGCCCTTAAATGTGGCCCTGTGAGCTAATGAACCCAAGCTTGTGAACAGGAAAGGATTTTTTTGTTTTTCTGTAAGTCGTCACCTTGTGAAATACTTGGAAGAGTAGATTCTGAGATTAATGTGCTGTGTACAGCTGATCTGAAAATAGAAAATAATACTTTAAGCTTAGACATGAATAAATAGCACCTGGAGATTTAAAGACTAAGGAAAAGTTGCTTTTATTCACATTTTGCAGAGACATAATGAAGTAGTTTTCTTGTAACTCTTCTGTCTTTATTGCTATCCCTGAAGACATACCATCCACACTTTTAACCTCTCTCCAAGAGACTTGGACCCATTTGGCAAAGCTGCAAATATTCAGTGTTAATTTTCTGGCTGGTTTTCTAATTTAATTAATTCCATTTGTATATCCAGTTTACATCCACTTTCTCAAGCTAATCAACTCCTATTCCTTTTTAACCACCTATTTTCTACTAACATTTTAAACTAGGATGAATGAAAATCAGCAATTGCTTATGCTTGTCAAATCAGTCAGATCCAGGAAACTACCCCAAATAGCGCAAGGGAAAGAAGGTGATTTCAATTCTTATCAGAGTCTCTGTTTCATTTGGTTTTTAAGGAGAGAAACTTCCCTGAATTATTTGAGATACTAACCATGTGACTTAATGCATATTTTCATGCTTCTTAGCAGCTTAAAAGTAGTTTTAGGGACTGTATTTACAATTGCTAAGGAATGTTTTTTCTACTAATCATTTTTCATGGAACTAAGAAGGGAAGATAACTGGCAAAGCAGTAAATATAGGAAACCACTAATGGTATCTCCTTCCTCCTACTCTGATCCCCTCTTTGGCTTCATAGAGTGACTTGGAAAATGTATCTTAACACAAAGAAAAGTAATACAACAGAAGCTACAAAAAACAGCTAAGATGGGGACAGGAAACTTGGGGGGTGGGCATGGGGTTTAATTTAGAGGGATAACGCACATAGCTTTTGCTTCAGTAAGAAGGAAATTAGTTTTTTTCTCACTTTTCCTTCAAATGCTGTCCCCCAAAAGCAGTGTGTTTTTAGAACTCATTGTGTAAGTTGCAAAAATGCATCCTCTCTCTCCTCTCAACCTTAACTGGGAGTCAGACTTCCACAATCTTATACAATATCTACAATATAAGTTTAAATAAGAAGTGGTAAAAATAAAGCCCACTGGTTGCTGGATTGTATCACAAAGCCCACACACTTTGCTTTGCTGGAGAATCTGAACCACTGCTTACCTTTTTGTAAACTAAGGCAGGAGTTTATGTCAGCAGGAAGTTGATGGCAGTGAGAGTTGACAGCTGATGGTACAGGGTGGGGGCAAGAAGAACAAGGGCTGGGAGTGCCTCCTCCCCCCAGCCAACCAATGCTGTCGAACATCCATGTATAACTTTGACTCCCCCAGAACTTTGCTAATAACCTCCTGTTGACTGGGAGCCTTCTGATAACATAAACAGTCAATTAATATATATTTTGTATATTATATGTATCTTCTAGAGAAAAAAAATTCGTTCTTAAATTTTCACAAACCTCTTAAGAATTTTTCCAATGTATTTATCAAAAAAAAAAATACGCATGTAAGTCGGACCCATACAGTACAAATGTGGTTGTTCAAAGGTCTGCCATAATTGACCTAAGTCCACCTTCTATTGCTGTATCCTAGCTGTGTGGGGCCACTTGTAGTGTCCAGGCAATGCTCTTATAACTTGACAGTCCCTGAAAACTATAGGTTAGCATAGGCAACAACTATTTTGGATAGCTTCTGAATCATAACATTTGAACATGTAAAGCAACAGTCATCATCTGACCCCAAAGCCCTTCATTTTGCAGGTGAGAAAATAAGACCCAGTTCAGTTAAGCTGCTTTCCCAAGGCCACAGACCAGCTTAATGGCTAAGCCAGGGCTGAAACTGGAGACCTGAATTCTTAGAAGAAACCACATTCATCAAGAGAAAGTTAACTACATCTCATGTGTCCCTTATGGGAAAATTGGGGTGTTGACAGTACATTTTAGATTGCCTTCAGGAGTGGTTACATTTTTAAAATGTACACATGCAGAAGTGCCCTTTGAACAGTTGGCTTTCTGAGTAACAACTCATCCTCAAAGATATAAAATAAGCCAAGGGACTGTAGATGTTAAATGAATGCAATTTTTTTTAAATGGAAGGAATGATTGACTCATAAAAACATTATAGAAATACTTTTAAAGCTTTATTTGTTCTTTGCAAATTTGGTTGTTTTCTGGGGACATGACAGTTCTGGTGTTCAAAAAGTGAAGCACACTTCACAGAGAAGAGAACCTAAGAGGATTTCTGAAACTTTGTTCAGGAGAGGGGCCAGTGCTGGAGGCTTTGCGCGGCGCCTTCCACAGCCTGAGTGCCTGTCCTGGTTTTCGGAGATCCCTGGGCCCTTGCCATTGGACTAGGTGCTCTTCTCCAGAAGGATTTCTGGCTTAACAAAGTGGCTGATCAGTTAACTTTCAAAGGAAGTCACCATTCCCTACTAGCCAGCACTAATTTCCTTAAAATGTCCTCTTTTACTCTTGAAACTGAGAAAGCTTAAAAATAGAATCACTTCAAGCCCTGAAGCCTAAAAGTGAAACATAATCCAGCGTGGCTGCAGTTCATCGACTTGTTCGGGGCAGGGATAGATGGTTTGTCTATAATCTGCACCCGGAAAGGTGCCTCTTGTAGGTCCGGTCGTTCGGCAGGTGAGCAGTCAGAAGCAGCTGATGAGCGCTGTTACCAGTGAAGCTCTTCCCCTGGGTGGCGTTTCGGTGGATGCAGCCCATCCTTCAGGGAGCACAGGAGCTAAATGCCACTGGTCCTCCAGCAGGTTTGCCTGGCCACCCGGAGACCCTCTGGGCCCCTCCAGCGCACTCGGGGCTGCAACTGAGAAGGGCTTCTCCACACTCAAGTTTCCTCATCCCAAATGTTGTGGCTCTAGCCAGTGAGGGTTATGGGAAGTGAGCTCAGATCCTAAGCTTTCCTCCCTCCCTTGCCCTTTTCTATTTCCAATGCCTTGGGGCTCCAGAGATTAATAACCAGAGCAGCAGCCCTGTGTGTGGAGTAACCAGTGGGGAGTTCTCTACTGACAGAACCTTTAGGGTCCTTGTATCTTTTTGTCAGCTGTCCGTTGACTTGGGAGAAGGAACCAGAGAAGATGCTCATCATCATAGTAGTATCGGAGTAGTAGTGTCATGACTAAAATCTTTACCTCTGTGATTAAATGTGTTAAGTTGCACTGTCAACATGACTTCTGTGCAGTCAACTATGGCTTCCAACTGCAAGGCGGACTGGGGTGCCTGGGCACCCTGGGCCCTGGCAGGCTTGGAGGCCCCAGCAGGCGTGGGGTGCAGTGGGTACCTGGCTTGCTTTCCAGAGTACACCTGTTGATCCTCCTCGTCCCTGCCTCTCCCTTTGCCTGGCTTTGAGGGTGCTGGAATTGCAGATTTCACTGGCTGCCTCTGTGGCTTACAAATTAATTACAACCTTTTCCCGAGCGTCCGAAGTTCTGTGAAATCTCACCTTTCCTGTTTTGCTTCCTATTCCTCCCAACTCAGGTGCTGGCCTGGCACAGTGGTGAAGGTGGCTGCTGGCTTCCCTCCTGCGCATTTATTCACTCAGGGGTCCTTTCTCTAACCACACAGCTTCTGTGCCACCCACCGCCACTCAAGGACACCTCCTGCAGGGAGTCTTCCCTGATTGCCCGGGGTCTTGGGCCCCTCCCTTCCTTCAGGTCGTGGCTGCCTTCCTGTAGCACTACTTAGTCAGCCTTGTATCCTCATTGTTGGTGCTCCTGCGTCACTCCTTCAGACCCACAAATAGCTTGGGCCTTTCACTGCGTGGTCCCCGCAATGCCTTTGACATTGGAGACTCAAATATTTACAAAGAGGTGTTTTCATTAGACACCTGCAGTCTGCTTGGTGCTCTAGTTGTCCAGTTGGGGCTCAAAAGAAGTATGAGGCATGATCTGCCCACTCACACTGAGTCTGTTTGGGGAGACGGGCATGGATGCAGGTGATTCTCCAAGACTATAAACAGGAGTCAGGAGGAAAACAGGCCCATCTAGTCCTCAGCTGTCGTGGTCGACCGGAAGTGCGGCTGGGCTGTGAGGTGGGCAGCGTGACCTCCAGGCTGTCACCCTCGGAGCACAGGAGGGCGCTCACTTGAATCCTCTGGGCACTTTCAAGAAAATACCAAAACCTGGACCCCACCCAGACCAGCTAGCACCTGTGGGAGTGGGGTCCAGACGGGGTGCTAAGTGTCCTAGATCATTTTAATGAGCACCCTGATTGGAACCGCTGAGCTAGATGGAGAGGGAAGATTCAGGAGACGGACCGTGACGGGGGAAGGCCGCCAGGCAAAGGTGTGGGGGATAATGGGACCCAGCCTGGGTGTGGGGGTAAAATCCATCTAGAATAGATTGCCTTCCTACAGGGGCTCCGCCAGTGCGGGTTGGTGGGGATGGGTATAACTGGTGCGGGGGCTGTGCTTGTGCCCTATCAAAAGGGGGCCATGGGACCCTGCTTCGGGTGGTGGCTGACAGATGGGAGGGCAGGCCCCAGGTGTTGCCTGATCTTGAACCTGCTTAAAATGCTGGAAATCTACCAGTTTTAAAATGTTGGCTCAGTGAAAGAGGGAAATGTGCAGGCCAAACAAAATAGGTCTGTAGGATAGATTTGGCTGAAGGGCTGCCACTGAGCAGTATCTGGTCTATGGGAGAGTAACAGCTAATGTTTCTCGAGCGTGCGCACATGAAGGGCATGGAATCAAGTGCTTTGCACGCATTAGCCCGTCCACAACAAGCTGTGAAGTGGGCATTATTATGATGCTTGCTCTACACAGCAAGGGACAGGCGGTGAGGGGTCGAGGGGCTGGCTCAGGGCCCCACGGGGAGTGGGGCAACTGAAATTGAACCCAGGGAGCCTGGCTATAAACTCTCAGCTTACTCCCGGCCTTCATCTCCTATGGTCCCATATTGATTCCATGGTGGGGACCCGAGGTGCCTTTTTCCAAGCTCACCTGCTGATAAGAATTGCCTGAAGCACTTGTTCCAGATGCATTTTTCCGGAATCCACTTCCACTCTCCTCAGTCCTGGAGAAGCACCCAGATCTTCTGGTGTGGGAGACACTGCTGTGGGGAAATGGGCACAAACCAAGGGGCTTGAAGCTGGAATGACCAGGCAAGAGTGGAAGCCACCTGCAGAATCAAGGCACGCTGCTCTCCTTTTCCTGCTGGGAGAACAGCCCTGCAGACCCCAGGGACCTGGGTCAGGTGTGTTGTGCCCTGGACCCACCCTGGTGGTACCAACATCATCGCCAAGACACACTATCCAAAGGTGGGTCGCCCAGAACCTCGAGGAGGTGAGGCAAGGAGGGGATGAGAGTCTTAGCTCGGGAGGTCCAGGGGGGCACTCTTGCTGCGTGCCAGCCCCAGCCCCAGCCCAGCCAGGGACAGGGCCCTACGCCAGACCCCTGCCCTCGGGGTTTACTTGGTCCTGTAGCAGGAAGGCTTTTCATTCTGTTGGGTCTGGGCCTGCCTGGGACAGGTCACCAAGTGCACAAAAAGCCAGGGGTTTCCGGGGGAGAGAACCAGGGCTTGCTGTTCAGTGTGTGCTGTACAGCCGATTGTCTGGATGCCGGGTGGCAACCGTGATGGTGTGAAAAGGCAGATGGACATGCCGCTGCAGACAGAGGAGATATGAGGCCTTTGGCTTCCCAGGCGTTTGGCTGCTGGGGCTGAAAGGAGGGATGAGGCCGAGCATCTCCCCCACTGCGGTGTGTGCCATGGAAGGAAGGGCTAGTTTGGTAGGAGCTGGTTGTGAATGGCACTATAGGCCATTGGCTTCTAAGAGACTAGGGTCGTGCCCTGGAAGTGCAGCTAAGGCAGAGGTCACAGTGGAAGTCTAGAACAATAGTGAGCCAAGAACTGATCTCCCTAGCTTAAAAAAGAAGAAAAATTAATGTGGTGCCACAAAAACCTTTCATCATTTTCACTTCTCCCTCTGTAATATGGAAACGAGACAGATTCATCAGGTTGATTTTTAGAGATCGATACTGTCAGGGCTTCCAGAGACAAGCCATCAGATGTTATTTATTACAGGCTTTATTAGGTCTACGCCTGGCTCCTGGCTGCTTTGAGAAAGCCCACAGTTTGCAGCCTGAGAGCCAGCTGGAGAGTACTGTGCATAAAGGAAGGCCACCTGATGACTCCTTGAACTAAACATGAGGTTCTCTGGACCATTATTTCCTATGTTCTTAGGATTTCCTGTGACTGCTGATTTAAAAAGAAAGATCTTGAATTTTCTTGACTTCTGGCATATTAATGTTCAAAAGTGAGAGTCTTTGAGTACTCCTCTGGAGGAAAGAGCCTTGTAAATTCTAAGTATCTTTATCATTGATTTTTCAACTTGTGACGTGCGTTTAAGCCTGTTTGCAGCACTCCTGGAACTGGCCGATTTTGTTATGTTTGGAGCAATACTTGTGGAAATTTTCTGACCTTTCATGTTGCTGTTCTCCTTGTTAACATCTTAGACACCCTGATTCTGGGACTGGTCTTCAAAAGGCCAGGCTTTTGGCACTGGGTCCCATGGCCTGGTGGTGGGCTGCGCAGGGAGGAGCTCAGGACTGGAAGATCGTGCTTTGGCGTCGTGCTCTGTCGTTTACCTTTTGCAGATTGTATCTGTGAGCTGCACTTCCTGAAAATGGTGTTCCTGCCTCCTTCAGTGGTTGGAAGGGTTAAATGAGATAGTGTTTATGGACGTGCGCTGTCTGCCCCTCATTCAGTGTGTGCCCCCTTCCCTGTCACCACCGCCATGGTAGGAACCTCTTGAGTGTTGGTTGAATCTGAATTTGCAGCATTTTTACCCCCTTTCAGGGAAAATGAACTGCCGAACAGATGCTGGCCACCCCCATGGTGCAGAAAAGGCCATAAGGAAATATCGGTGGCATTTCCTAGGCATCCGTCTTGGTGAGGAGGCCAGAGACGGCCTCAGGAAGTCTGAAACTGGAGCAGGGTTGTGGCCTGCCTCCTAGTGGGGGCAACGGCCTGGCCGTCGTCGGGCAATCAGCAGCGCCCCTGGGTTCCGCTCCCAGGTGCCAGGAGCAGCCTCCAGTTAAACGTCAGCATCGTCTCTGGACAGCGCCAGGTGTCTCCGGGCGGCCAGTAACCCCATCCCTACCTGCCCTGCCCCGCCTTTGAGAAGCACTGCACTGGACCTTGAAGAAACGCAGAAACGGAATCCTGTGTATGCATTTACTATACAATATACATTTAAAAATATGGTATGAATTTTTCAAGCACATGATTTCTCTTAAGTGGATTTTAATTTTGGCACGCGTAACCCTGGCGTGGAGCCCCAGCGCTGTGACCAGAAGCCGTGCTCTGTGTAGCCTGTTGGGTTTGTGGGCGGACTGCTGTGACTCCGCCCCTCCAAGCCCCTCTGCATCTGGGGGAAGAAACGGATCCAGGTCTGCAGTGCAGGGAAGGCCAGGGAGTTCCGCATGCATCCTTTATTCGGCGCGGAAACAGAGACCCGCTCGGGCCTAGCTGCTCGGCGGCCAACCCCTCTCCGCCTGCCTTCAGATCCGATGGGTGGGCCTGCCGCTTCCCCACATCGCATTTCCTCGCCTGCGAGTGGGGAGAGTGGGCTGGGCGGACACTGAGCGCCCCATGCGGGGAGTGCTGGCTGTGGCCGGCCACGTATGAACGCCCCGACGAGCTCGTCACGGGCATCCCCGGGGCTGTTGGCCCCGGGGCTGTTGGCCCCGCGGCTGTTGGCCCCGCGGCTGTAAGGTGAGCCTCCCCTGCGGGGCAGGCACGACGGGTGGCCCCTGCCTTGGTCGCTGGAGATACAGCAGCGCCCGCCCAGAAGAACTTGCCTGCCTTTGTGTGATGGAGAGTTCGCCACGCGAGAAATACCCTGTTCCCTGATGGACTGTGGTCTGTTTTCTTTAGGATGTGGGGTCCCAGACCAGCAGCAGGCCTTGGAAATCTTCACTGCAAAGTTTCAGGTCATGCCTAAGACCTGCTGAGTCAGAAACCAGGGTGGGACCAGCCCTGTGGGGCTTAATGGGCCCCCAGGGCCATCCCAGTGCACGAGTTTGAGAGGCCCTGTTTGGCGACAAGAAGGGCTTGGGGAGGGCCAGGCCTTGGGTGGGCAGCGCTTTGTCCGCGCTGTGGAGGACGCAGTGTGGAGGGGGCCGCGGTGTCTCAGGACAGCTCGAAACCGGCAGTGCTTTGGTCCTGGGCCCGGCAGCCCTCCCGGATTGGGGGGGCTTGGGGAATCCCGGCCCAGCGCAGAAGTCAGCAACAGATTCTCGTCCTCCGGGCTGTCGTCCTCCAGTGAAGGGGACTCGGCTTCCCTCCCTTCCCTCCAGACCTGTGGCGTGTTTGTCGGGCCGTTACTGCTCTCCCTTCAGTTCCTTCTCTTTCAGTCCTCTTATCTGACACCATTAAAAATCTTTATAACCAAATCACCAGCCAGATGTAAAAAGACTTATCTGGCATGAAATGGTTGCTCTCCTTACATGTCTGGCCATTTTGGTATTTAAGGGTGTTGAGAGGAGTGACTAATAGTGGGACCACGGGAGAGCGGCCAGCCTGGAGGTGGACACGGGGTGGCCGGCCACAATGTT
>JAQQAC010015287.1:17711125-17798077 GCA_029783875.1 Phataginus tricuspis
GTCATGAAATCAGAAGTTTTGAATAGTTAAAACATTTATTAAATATATATATATAATAAAGTAAACTTAGAAACCAAAAAAGAAAAAGATGTTACCTGAAGTTTAAAATTATTTTCCACATGAAGATGGGTGAAGAAAAGCCCTAATTAGAAATTCTTCTGTGCTAGCCCAGACCCCGGTCTGCTTTGAGTGACCTTCGCCTGGCAGATGCCCATTCATTCCAGCCGTGTCAAAAGGAGTGTTTGGGACAGAGAGCGGATCCTTCTGATGAAAGGCTGTGTCCTGGAAATGCACGGGACGGGTCATAAGGCTTTGTTACGGCCCTGGCTTGTCATGGTGGGTCTCTTCTAAGATGCCTCTCTGACCAGCGGTGGGCACTTACGGCCCCTTTCCTCCCACCTTCAGCCAAAATGACTTGTGGCTCCAGTGACGGTGTTCGGTTGGCCGTTGGTGGTCGATTGTATTGTGGAGCCTGGAAGTTAAGGCAGGCAGCACTCATCTCCTGAATCCTGCCTTGAGGCTTTTCTAAGTCCTTGACTTTCAGAGTCTGCTGCCGTGTATAGTAAGGGTGGCCAAAGTGTGGCCCTGAAACGCCTGCCACCTCTGGTCTTGCATCGCTCAGCACTGTTCTCCTTTGTGAAACCTGGGGACCTGGGCGTTGGCCTCCCTGCTCTCTGCCTTGGGGGCTAAGAGCCATGCTGCCTACATAGTGAGTTTTATGAATATTTTTTAGCTGGATCTAGACATACCTTGTTGCCTTTGACTGGAGCAAGTTGCCAAGCGTAGAGCACTCCCGAGTCGTGCTGTCCTGTCTCTGTAATACAAGAATGGTGTTGGAGCTGCCAGCCCTGGACGGCCGCTTTTAGGTCAGGTAGGCCTCCTGCTGGTTTTGCACTTCAGAGAAGAGACCTCAAAGGAACATAAATAGGCCTCAACTTTGCATGATTAGTAACTCAGATTTATCACTTTTGGGACAGCTTTGTGTAGTCAGAGTTCTGAAGGCTGGTGAACTAGCATGAGAACTTACTAGTTTACCCCGAGAAATATGACTGCCAAGTGGGCAGCTGCAGAAATTGGCATTGCCTTGTGTCCCGGTCAGAAAGTGGTGAGCTGAGTCGGAGAGAAGCGTGAAATGATCCCATTAGTGTCGTCCTGCCCCGCACCTCCTCTCTGAGCATCACGCCCACAGAGGCGGGAGACCGGCTGGCCATCAGGGGACATGAAGGACACTCACTCACTCAGGAGCCTAGTCATAACTGTCAGGAAACTGACATTGTTGCCTTTTCTATAAAGAAAGTACTTGTTTTTAGTATAGGCTTGTTGTTAAAGAAATCAAAGACTATATGCCAGTGGGATAAAATTTCAAGGAGCCTCTCCACTCCCACCTGGTCCTGCTCCCCTTCCCAGAGGAACCTCAAGAGCAGCCTGGCCTTTCCCCTTTACATGCACTTGCAAATGTATATTTAGTATAAAGGTGCAAATGGTGGCTTGTGGTGTATCCTTAGCAAGGTACCAGACACATGTCCATAGTGGTGTCACTACTCTGTGCGATAGCTGCGCTGTGGCGTTATGTGACTCTGCCAGAATGTAGTTCGTTCTCCCCATTTACTGTAATTTCTGTGATTACTCATTCTAACTGCTCGTATTATAGCTATGCTACATGGAATATCCTTGTGCGTGTGTGTATGTCTGTAGGCTGAATTTCTGTCTATCGACGTTCTGTCACACAGCACATACAGAAAAATGCCGACAGATGCACCAAATTGTGCTCCGCAGGCTGGATGGGCTCTCATCCCTGACGCTAGTGAGGAGAGGGTCCGTTGTCTTGTTGGACATTAGTCTGTGCAGATGGGCTGGTGATGCTAGAGGGCATTTCCTGATTTGTCTCCTGTTTCCTTAATGATCACTGCTACTCACCACCACTCTGCCACTGTTTATTTATTGAGTGTTTTTATGTGCCAGGATTGTTTCACACACTTTCCATGAAAAGTACTACTTTGTAAACATTAACATCCTTGAATGATGATCACCCTCATTTTACAGAGGCTGAGACGGGTTAGTCAGTGTGAGCATCTGCCCCGATTTCTCTTTCTGTGAATTGTCTCTGAATCCTTTACCCTTTTTGTTTGCAAGGCTATTTATAATTTTCTTACTGAATTATTGGAACTTTCAGTGAACTTGTAACAAATTTGGACTCTCTCTGGGATATGTGTATGTATATTTTGCCCCAGTTTGTCATTTTTATCTGTGAGATGTATTTCTCTCTATGGCAGTTTTGCTCAGATAGACAGATAAAACTATAATCCTCACATTTTATGACTGGTGACTTATTTTGAGAAAGCCTTTCCTAATCCCCAAATTATAACAACATTCTCTATTCTCCTGGCTTCATAGTTTTATTATTTTGATCTTTAGCCTCTTTGGAAGGGGTGTGTGTGTGTGTGTGTGTGTGTGAAAGATCTGATTTCTGTTTTTCGTAAATGGATAGCCATTTACACTAGTGCCATTTATTGAATGGTTCGGCCTTTCCCCTGAATTTGAAAGGCCACTTTGATCGTATTAAAGTGTACATGTGTGTGCATGTACTTTCTTTCTAAGGAATAGCACACTGCTTTAATACAGTTGGCTGTATGGTATGTTTTGCTATAAATAGGGAAAATCCTGCCTCCTCTCTTACACTTGTGTTTTGGTGGGGTTTTTTGTTTTTTGTTTTCACTAAAAATTACAGTTTCCATCATTGCACTTCCTTGCCGTTTTACAGATGGCTTCTATCTCCCCAGTCCACCGTGAATTTAGGGTAAGAAGAAAGCTGCTACTTGCCTCCTTACGGAATAGTTCTGTATACCAGATGTGGCAGTGAGTATCATGTTATTTCATCTGATGGTGCAGCACTTCCACATCTGTGGGTGAACCCTGTGAGGTTCTGTGGCTCAGCTGTTTGTCCCCGGCTACATGACTAGATGGTGGTGGAACCAGTACTCCAGATCGAGTGATTCCAAACTGCTCTTTTTAACCCGGGTGCTACCCAGACACACGGAGTCTCCTGGCAGACCATTACAGGCCTTGCCCAGGATGGGTCATTAGACATCTCTGTTCTTTGGGGCAGTCAGTGGCATTTACAGAATGTTTATTGTGTGAAGTGAAAGACTTAACGAGACCTCTCCTAAGGACTCAGGCCTTGGGACAGCTCTGCCAAGGATATTTGGCCCTTTTCAGAATGTGAATCAAGGTGGGACCACAGTGCAAAATGCAATGCGGAGGAGAGAAATCGTTTAGCATATGCTTCTTTTTAAACAGACACCTATTTGAGACCCAGCTCTGAGCGGTGGGTCTGGGTATGGTTTTGAATACAAAGGTGAGGAGGACACAGCCCTGGACATTCAAGGGTGGGGCATTCTGGTGGGCATCAGCACACCCTGGGAGCTCCTGCCTTCTGAAACAGAAGGCAGCACAAGTTGTCTCATGGGGAACAAAGGTGTATGGGCCTGGGAGCACTTTGCTGGAGAGGAGTGTGCAGACCGGGCCACTCTTCCTCGTGTCTGGATCCGTCTGCCTGCCCGTCTGAGCCCACCTTCCCACAGGTGGTTGCCGCTTGGTGTGATTTATTCCGGGTGGCTTGTGTTGGTTCTTAAGGGTGAATATCAGGAAAATAATTTTCTTTGGAGAACTTTGAAACTGTCTCTGAAAGTGAAGTCCCATTGAGCTCCCACTGGAAGCCTGGGAAAACCTACTTATTAGTGGTAGTATATGGATTTTGTGTGTAAAATGAACCCAGAGGCCTGTGACAATGAGTCCACTTGAAATTATAATTTAAAATATCTAACAGAAGGGCCGTGCAGAAATGCTACCCCAGAACATAAATGACTGGGTGTTAATGAATTTCTCATGTGTGTGTAATTACATGGAAGTTGATAAGTCAAGTTTGTTTTCATACCCGAAATCCTTTAATTTACCTTTTCTTTAGTCATTGGTGCAGGAATAGAGGAAAAGCCACTAAATGTTACCAGTCTTTACAAAACCATATAGTTGTGCTTTGCTGTTCATTTATCTGTTTATTCAGTCCACATTACCTGATCTTGTGTTATAAAAATAGAAGGTACCCATCGAAGAATTCTCCTTCTCACTGCATGACTACACTCCTAATTTTGTTTTTGAAAACCTACAAGGTTTCCCTCTAGATTGAAAGGTCAAAGTATAATTATTTTATTGTTCACGTAGCCCATGCCTGCCTGGTCTTGTTTCTTAGTTTGGTTGTGTATGGCTGGTACGGCGACTCCGTTCCCAGCCTCTGGGTTCCTGGTCTGTATACCAGATGGTCTATCTCTGGTCATCACCTGGGGTCGCCCTGGGATTATGACCACAGGTGGGCCTGCCAGGGCTGTGCCAGTGGTGAGCCGGTGCTGGTCACCCACACTTCCTGGCATTGCCTCAGCTGACCTGGGCTTAAGCTTTAACTCTGTTCACCCTGTTAGCAGTTTTTCTCCATGTTTCCTTTAAAATATACTTCCACTTCTTCCCATGCTCCTCAGTACAGCTGTCCCGGCATCCTGGATTTTTCCATTCTTGACAAATGATCTGGCCACTGTAACTGTAGCTCTGCTGTGCTGATATCTGTTGAAATTAGACCTAGAATCTAAATGTGACTTCATGCAACGCTGGGTGAGACATTTTTCTCCAAATAGTCTGTGGTCAGCTGGCACTCCAAACCCGCTATCTGTACCTTCTCCACTGTGGTGTTGCAGGGAAAATGGGGTAATTTGCAGCTGAAAGTGATTTAGAATAAAAAGTTCTAGGTAAGGCGCAGTGTGAGCTGTTTTTGCATCTGTAATAAAGTGGAGAGCTGTTCACCACCATTGCTGTCTGCCTCCCCTAAGTGTGTTGAGCAACTTCAACCTAATTGCATTTCTTATCACATAATGGAAATCAAGGGCCTGCCTGTGTTTGGTTCTATACCACTTCTTACCGATAAAACTTGTAACCCAAAGATTCACCATCTCATTTATGCTTCATGGACTAAGTTACCCAGACACCGTATCCAGATATCCTTCTTCTCTTAGCAGTTCAAAATGATGATTTGGTCCTGCAACTTAGCCTGTAAAACAGGTACATGACCGGTGTGGCTCTGCTTGTGCTGGAGGTGGGCTGACTGTGTGGTGGTTATGTACAGGGAACGGGGTCTGCTTAGGAGGGGGGCTGGCCAGGGCCTGGGCAGCAGCTGGCTTATTGGACCATCAGACTTGGGGACCTGGGACCTGGCAGGGGCGATGGATGGTTCAGATCTTTCCCTTCTTATCTGTCCAATGTGAGGGGTGTTTGCGGCCCCCTTCCACTCCAATCTCCTGTGACTTTGTCGCTAAGCCATAGGGACTCAACACTGTGGCCCTAAAGTTCTCAGGGGCCTTGCGGACATTTTGCCACTCAAGGTAGCCACTCACCTGCGGCCCACCTTTGGAGTACTATAGGAGGAGACCGAGGCCTGTGCCGCGTGGGAATGCCACCATGGGGCGGCCTCCCTCCTACCACTGACCAAAGCCCTGCGGTGCTAGACTCACATCTGGGGCTCCTCCCCTCAGAGTCCTAGAGCTTAATTAGGATGTTTACATTTGCGCTCCTGACGGCGCTCTTCCAAAGGGAGTTGGCGCCATTTCGTTTCAAAGCCTAAGTAGACCCCAGAGCCAGGGTGTGGTGGTTCTGGCCTTTGAATCGGGTACAGCAACAGATGAATGCTGAGCAGCCTGCCTGCTGGATGCCGGGACTTTGGTCCCTGACCTCTAACAACTCACTGAACAGCCTTTATATTCTTGCCACGATTCTGAGAAATACTGAGAAATGTTGTTTCTGAGTTACAGGTGAGGAAACAGAATGGTCAGAGATGGTTGGTGACACTTTTTTTCCTTAAGATGAGAGAGGTAGTTAAAGGGGTAGGACTTTGGAGTTACATGCATTTAAAGTCTCATGAGCTGTGGGGGCTCAGGCAAGTCACCTCACTTTTCTAGACCTCGATTTCTTTCATAACATGGGACAATTAATGACCTACCTCTCAGGGTTGGTAGAAAGTGATCAGAAAGGTTAGCTCTTACGATACATGGTGAGCAAGGGGGAGAGATGACTAAAACCAGGTCTTAGGACTACCTTGCATTAGCATACAGCTTCCTATGTATAAAGAGAACCAGAAGCACCTGCAGATAAACCAGTTTACCTGCATTAGACTGTAAATTCAGAGCAGCTTTGATCAGCATGCATTTGGTGCAGACTTTGTTGTAGTTTTTTCTCTCTCTTGTTCTTCTAAGCTGCCCTGTTATGGCATTTTTAAAAATTGCCGTGAGCTCGGGACTATGTAACTGCCAGGCGAGAGCCAAGACACTAAAGGTTCTCCCAGGCCAGTGGTTCTCAACTGGGGACATTTTTGTTGTCGTATCTGGGGGTTGGGAGGATGCTACTGGCATCTAGTAGAGGCCAGGACTGCCCCCCTCGCAACAGAATCACTGGGCCCCAAACGTCAATCTAGAAGCCATGCTCTCGGGTAACCCTGCCCTGTTGCACCTGGCCTTCTCTTATTGCGGAGTCGTGTAACTGTTTTCAAAGAAGATGCTTTCATTTTCTAAGCTATATTGGTTTTCCATACAATAAGTCTTCAAAGTCCTGAAAATCTAGGATCACTTCTCAAACTATAAAGGGAGAAGGAGGCTGGAGAGGAAACTGTCTAGCTTTTACATTTAGCTTCAGGTATGCAGAGCTTTCAGATCCAACCATAATTTTTCTCAACAGCTTTCTTTTTTGTGTCGGTTTTTTTCCCCCCAGAATCACATAACCCACGTTGATACTTAGTTTTTGTAAGCACTAAGTAAATAGTGGCAGGCATACTGATAAAAGGTGTTCTTACTACATTCTAATTGCTCTTTTTTATACAAGTAAGCATTGCTTTTGTTCTTATGCATTGATTTCTGGGGACTTTCTAATATTTTTCTCTAAACTGTTTTATTTCTTTCAAATCAAGCTACCCTAATTGTTAGGCAGAACTGTCAGTCCTAAAGTGAACAGCTTCTAACAAGTCAGGCTTTGAGCATTCTGATATTGTCAGTCGAAGTTAAAACAGGCAGTTTATATTTTGAGTAGAAATTCTACTTTTAAGTTCTAATTTTGCTAATTTCCCATTCTAGAATAGACAGGTAGGACTGCCATATAAAATATAGGATGCCAAAATCAATTTGAATTCCAGATAAACAACAGATACTTTTTTTTATACATATGTTCCATGCACTATTTGGGGTTTACTTGTAATACAAAATTATTTGTTCTTTGTCTGAAATAATTTGACTGAGTGATCAGCATTTTTATTTGCTAAATCTGGCAACCTTAAAGATAGGACTCAGAGTATCAGAAAATAGCAGGAAACACCACTCATGTCTGGCATCTCCCTGCATAACTTCACCTTGGATGTGGTGCTTTACGGAAGCGTCAGTAGTAAATCTCAGGCAATTATTTACCAAAGAGAAGGAACTAACTGTCTGAAGATAATTGAGAAAACTTGTTCTGCAGTCACAGTCACTGGGTTTTCAGGTTTCTCGAATAAACTGGCATTAGAAACCTCATACCTTGTGTTCAGAAGTGCCAGATACTTGACCAAAACACACAATTCGAGAGGTGAAACCTGGGTGGGAGAGAGCACCCTTTTTCTGGTTTGGCTTTCAAGGGTCACCTAGACCTTAAAGGCAGCGACTGTGCACAGCCGAGGTCTTCCTGCTGTGCCGAAGAGGTGGGGTTCGTGCCGGAGCTGGAGGGCCAACAGCACGTGGAGCAGGCTGATTGTCAGAGAATTAGAGGAGCTTCGGGAAACAGCTGAGCGCCCAACCACAGTTCTCACCGGACCCCAGCAGGTGGAAGAGCGCTGCAAGCCCGCTGTGGCCGTGGCCCTCCGCACTCGGCACCCACGCCGTTTTGGGGAGACTGCGGCCGCCGGCATCGCTGCGACCGAGCACCTGCGCGTCCCTGGGGCCCCGCGTCTGTTATAGCCGCTGATTGCCTCTGTCAGCCCCCATCAGCCCGCCCCACCCCACCTGGTCAGCTTCCCCCACCCCTTTGGCCGGTCAGGCCCACCCCAATCAGACCCCCCTTGCCCCATCAGCCTCACCCCCACCCCCCGCCTGGGCAGCGCCACCCCGTACACGCCACAACCTGCGAGTCCGGGGGTTCACCCCCGGGGGCAGCCCTCCACCCTTGGGCATGGGAGGAAGCCAGTGGCTGGGGTCTCTGCCTCCTAGAGCAGTTCTAGGGGGGGCATTGCGGATGCCTCCCCGGCGGCCTCGGCAGAATGGAGCCCCCCTTGCCCCGCCCTTCAGTGATGTGATGTATCCCTGCCTCGTGCTCCCTGATCCTGCTTCCCGGGGTCAAGCCAGGTGAGCTACGGGCACCCAAGTCCTTGCCTCGGTCTCCGTTTTTTAAACTCCCAGGTTAGACCCCTATGGGCTCAGTTTTCTCGGGCTACAGCGACCAACCAGCACAGACCGGGTGGCTTACAGAGCAGGACTTTATTTTTCAGTCCGGAGGCTGGAGGGTCTAGGATCAAGGTTGGACTCAGTCAAGGCCCACTGGACTGGTTTCCTCGGGGTCTCTCCCTGGCTGGCAGGTGGTACACCTGCCGCCTGCCCACGGTCCCTGTGCACGTGCACCCTGGTGGGTCCCTGTGTGTCCAGATCTCCTCTTGCAAGGACACCAGTCAGATTGGCTTAGGCCCATGCTAGCAGCCTTATTTTAAGTTGGCCACTCCTCAAGACCATGTGTCTGGCTAGTTACATCTGAGGTTGGGGGTTGGAGAGGCACCATGCAGATTTTAAGGTGGTCACAATTTAGCCCATAATACTTAGGAAGAAAAATCCTCAATCTTGCATCCAGGTTACCCCACCATAAATATTTGGTCTCCAGTTTGTGGCTGTTTTCACCCAGCTTGTCCATCTTATCTACTATAGGACCTTGGAGAGGTGGGTCTCTGAACTTGGAGGGGAAAGAATTAGATTGGTTGGCTGTCTTCCTTTAAATTTGTCGGTCAGCCTGGGCATCCACTTCTGCGTACATTTTGGAGAAGAAGTGCCTGGCGAGGCTGCTCTTCTGAAGGAGCTTAACGTCTACATAAGAAAATAGGACCCATAGATGTATCAGCAGAGAACAGCAAGTCGGAGACAAGCTATGGATGGGACAGACCATAAGCTCAGAAGGTCAAGGGAGGTGTGCTTCCTCAGTGGGCTTGTGCTTCCTGTCCCCGAAGGAACCGCCAGGTTATTGCAGGTGTGCTTGAATCAGGGGCCTCGCTGACTGAGGTGGGTGTGGCCTGGAGTGCTGGGAATGGCATCGGTGAGGGGAGAAGGGGAGGCTAGGGGGGAAGCGACAGAGCTTCTCCTGGTGTCTTGGAGGAGACGGAGGGTTTGTGTGGCAGGCATGTGAAGGGAGGAATGGGGACCTTTTCAGACGTTCGATCAGGGGAACCATTGTCCACACGTGTTTAAGGGCGATGTATGGGGCAGTGCGTGCTGGAGGGGAAACGGGGCAGTCAGTCAGGAGGTCGGTGAGGTCAGTGCCGAGCTCCGTACAGCCTCGGGGCACTGGGCTTTGCCTGGAGGGGCCGCGGCCCCCAGCGTCCCGTGAGACCTCGCCTCCCTGCCTTCACTCAGCTGACCCCTCAGAAGGGCCCTTGCCGCCCTCCCCCACCAGACACTCTTCATCCTATTTTTGTGTTTCATTTTCTTAGCATTAATCACCATCTGAAGTTAGGAGCTTTTGTGTTCAGCTGGGACTTAGAATGTTGCCTGGCCCATGGTGTTCCCTAAGTATTTGCTAAATAAATGAAGAACATGCCGTAGGCTGGCTAAGATTTGGGAGTTTGTGATGTCACCAGAGCTTTCCTCAGCTCCTTCCTAATGTTTAGTGCTCTTGTTTCTAAGTCAGACCTACCTGTTGACTGAGTTCCATTCAGGCATTTACTGTGGACCTGCTTTGTGCTGTGCCTTGTTAGATCTCAGGAATCGGGCATGAAAATAAGGCCTTAAGAAGATCGTAGTCCAGTTTGGTGTTTAACCTGGGTCCCTGAGCAGAATTCCAGACAGTACCTCTTTATTTCTACAGTCCTCTAAGTGAACTTCAGACTTTCCTTCCATTATGAATGTGGGCAGCAGCCTACAGGAGTCTCGACCAGTAGCTATGCCTTTGTTACCCACAGAAATCAGAGGCGTTTCCCTGTCACATCACACTCGATGGCAGGCACCTTGAAATACTGTGGGTGCCCAATTTCAGAATCACAGTAATTTTCTGACCTGCTACTGGATCTTTTTATTTAACTCATGAATAGAAAAGTACATAGATTACTGTACCACAAATTTCTTTTTAATATTCTGAATAGCTGTATTTCAATATGAAGTAATTTTACCAAAATCAGTCCTATGTATGAAATAAAACCCTACATGTTTTAGTTTAGGTGTGTAAGAACATTAGTCTGAGAAGGGGTCCGTAGGCTTCACCAGAAGGCCAAATAAGTCCATGGCACAGAAAGGTTAAGAGCCCTGGTGGAACTAGAAAGAGAGGTGCTGTCATCTCAGCTTAAATTATGTTAGTGAAGATTCCTATCCAAAATTTCCCTCCCCGTGCTCTGGGCTCACGGGCTCCCTCTGAATCTTGTCTTACTCCGCCTCCTCTTGGGAATCTCTCTAAATTTCGGGACAGACCCGTGAAAGGCTCTTTTGCCCTAGTCTGGTGGGAAGAGGTCATTGTCAGGACTGTAAGGGGGTGTCACGGGCCTCGGTGATGGAGCAGGAAGAGCTTAGGACAGCCGGCCAGACAAGCTTGTCGCGCCTTGTGGGAGGGACAGAGCTTTCCGAATGGTCTTTTGGTTAAGACCTTAATTAAAAACAGCCTAAATTCACTTGTGGCAAGAATGTATTAAAGGAAAATAACCATGAGTGAATCTCTGTTGTGGAATAAAAATAAGAGCCCTCCAGTGGGAGTCGGGGGCTTGACTTCTGCTGAGCTTGGCGCAAGGGAGCCAGAAGCCTTGGACTGGTTGCTTAACAGCTTGTGATCCGTATAATTAGGAGGTGGGTTGGTGGCTTAGGTACAGTTTAACCGAAATCAAGATATCTGAAGGAAATGTGCAAGTAATACGTCTCAGTTTCTCCTCTCCTATGCTGCTTAAATCTTAGACCTGCTACAAGCGTCTAAATGCATCAGGGATTCTTTCAGTGTTCCGCTTGCTCTTTCTCTAGGAAGTGTATAGAGAAAGAGGTTTCTTCCAGAATGCCCTTACTGAGTATAACCGTTGGGCCTTGGAGCTCCCCTGTGTTGTATTAAAGACCAGAGGGTCCATGTGGCCCAGTCTCCCTGCCCTGCCTGGACAGCACACTCACTGCTGCAGCTCCAAATCTCTCATGGTCGTCCTTGGTATGAGTGAGCACTGGGGCCCGATCGCAGGGAGTGGCTTCTGCTCTTGGAGATTGCAAGGGTACATGCATATAATCAGAGCATGGCAGATGGCAGGGGGTGGGGACCTAGAGTGGCCAGTGCCCGCGCAGGCAGTGAGTGGAGAGGACACAGCAGTACAGTGCGGGAGCCAGGGCAGTGCACCTGCCTGGGTGCCCTGCTTAGCACTGATGTACAAGGGGGTGGCCTTGGGTGGGTGAGGTGCTGCTGGGTTATTTCAGAGTGTTTGGTGGTGGTTTTCACTTGTCCTTCACAGCAACAGCTCTTTGAGGTAGTTAGCGTTGTATCCATTTTACAGACGAGGAGCTCGAGGCCTAGGTTGGTTATAACTTGCCCAAAATCATGTAAAAATCTAATGTTCAACCCTAAGTATGTGGTGACCTAAGTATGGCTCAGCCTTTTGATCTGATAGCCAGATTAGAACACTTTGGCATAGTATAGTCATACAAGTTTACCAAGCCAATCTGTTATCTTAAAGAGAACAATGAACAAGACTAAAATTCACTGATGTGCTGAAGCCATAATTAAAGGACACAGAGTCAGAATGGGCTCTTGTGTGATCACAGAACAGCAGCGAGAGCGGTTATCCTTACAGTCTGTCCTTGATTTCTTGTCCTCTCAACCCCCATGGGGAGAAAGAGAACGTTGGCAAACTAAGATCATACACTGAGGAGTTGTCTTAATAAAAATGGAATGTTTGAGTTTCCTCTTGAACGTTTAGGGTAAAACAGCAATTCTTAGATTTTCCTCCTCTTTCTCTGTCTGTGAGACGTTTTCCCCCACTTCTCCTCCTCCTCTAAACAAAAATAACAGGCAAGATAGGACAGCAGAGAGCCAGAGGGGACACACTGCCTGTTGTCTAAGCCCTGAATTCAAGTAAAGCTCAAATACGGACCTACGTGAACATGCAACAACTTGAGGGAGTGGGAAAATGTTTCCTACTTTTTATTTTATTTTTTTCCAAACTGTCTTCCAAAGTGGCTGCATCATTTTACATTCCTACCAGCAATGTGTGAGGATCCCAACTTCCCCACTTTCTCTTCAGTATCACTTATTATTATCTGTCTTTTTTACTATAACCATCCTAGTGGGTATAGTACCTCATTGTAGTTCTGATTTGCATTTCCCTAATGACTAATACTGTTGAACATCTTCTCATGAGTTTATTGCCCATTTTTGTATCTTTTTTAGAGAAATGTCTACTCAAAATCTTTGCCATTTTTAAATTGGGTTATTTTTGTTGTTGAACTGTAAAAGTCCTTATATTCTCTGGGCACTAGAGTATAGATACGTTGATACCTGATACCAGAGATAGGCTTTCCAGATAAATGATCTACAGATATTTTCTCCCAATCTGTGGGCTCTCTTTTCACTTTCCCATAGTATTCTGTGATGCACAAAAGGTTCTGATTTTGATGAAGTCCAATTTATCTATTTTTTTCTTACTGCTTGTCCTTTTTCCTTTTTTCTATTTGAAAAGTTTTATTTAAGAATCTTTTTAAATTGAGGTACTGTCAAAAGGTACAAAAATGTACCAATCTTAGCGTACAGCTTGATGAATTTTGACATGTGTATAATGTGTAACCATCATCCAGATCAAGATATCCAACTATCTTACTTTTCCCCCCCTCCACCTATTTCACTCATCCCTCCTCTCCTTCCCTATGGCATCCACAGGTCTGTTCTCTGTGTCTGTGAGTCTGTTTCAGTATTGCTTTAAAACATCAAAAACCAGTATTTCCACATGGGATGTGTTACTAAGAGGTAGAAGTCTCTTGATTGGACCTACCTTACGTGGAAAGTAAAATATCAGTCATTGCCAAAGGCAGGTGATTGGTAATTTTGCAAAGAACTTGCCAATTCTTGATAGGGCTTCAGTTTAAAAGGAGTAGTTTTTGTCTCTAGGCAAGGCAAGTTTCTGGCTTCTAATACCCTTGCTCTCTCTGAAGACTATAAAAATTGGCTGATGCAAATCAAGTTTGGAAATGCAACTAAGTAGCATTAAATCATTCTAAAAATGTCTGTTCTGTAGTGTTTATATATTGTTTTACTTCTTAAGTTAGGCAAAAGGTGGTAAAATGCATTTTAGAACGCTGTTTTCATTTGATTAGGGAGAGTAGAGAGCCACTGCCTTGGAGAAGCACCTAATACCTAGAGGAGGGCGCAGGTCGGCCCTAAGGTCTGAGCAAGAGTGGACACAAAACACTGAAGCCACTTAGCTTCAAAATCAGCTTGACCTTGAAGGGTCTTGAGAGATTCTCTTCTCTGTCCTTTGGCCTTACGGGCTAGAAAGCCCAGTCCATGAGGAATCCCTCGCCCAGGGTCAAGTAAAGCTGGTGGAGGGCCCCCTGCATCACTGCTACATTACTGTGCAATCTGTGTTCTCACGCTGTGCTTGGTTCTAAGATTTATTTAATGACATGTGTTGACTCCAAGACTACTTGTGATTGCGGATACCGCAGATTTGACGCAGTAATCTGATCTTTTTTATTTGCTTTAAGTTAACTTTAGCCTTTAGCATGGTGAAATGGAAAGGGCACTGAACTTGGATTCTGAAGGCTTGGTTTCAGGTTTCAGCTTCGACATTAGCCCTGCTTCAGCAAATCCAGGGGCCCGGTTTTCTTAACCGATAGAATGGGACTGCTTCTGCCCGCTCACCTACCTGACACAGCTGTGAGGTTGTGAAGGGTTTTGTAAAAGCAGACAGCGCTATCTGTGCGTAAGCGTATTAACCTCATGTCTTTGGTGATAGGCTGAAAAGAGATCTTTTCAAATTTTGGCTACTCTAATTTCCATAGTTTTACAAATTCTCTCTTTCGGCTCTGAGTATTTTTCCCTTTGGAATTTCTTCATGCTGGGGATCAGCCATCTCTCTTCATCTGGGCTTTGTCTCGAGGTCTGTAAAGGTAAAGCTGTACCTCCAGTGCATGTTATCAGCCCTCTGGCCTATTTGAAATTTTTGATACTTTATTCAATAAATGATAACTGCATGCTTTAAGGCCATAGGATGCTTAAGCACATGCTCAGACTTCCATTGTGAAAATCCTAGTCTGCTCTCCCTGGGGAGACGGAGGCTTGGGTACAGTCGTTGCCTTCAGATGAGCCACGAAGGCCCAGATTGGGAGGAGCCTTTAGCGCTTCTGTGAATGCCGCCTGTCTGGGCAGTTTGGGTACCACAGTGAATTTTTAGGCATGAATTATCTGGTTAAGTTAGGCAGATAATTGCCAGCTGTCTCCTTTGCTTTGTGCCCTGTAGACCCTGGCCTCAGTAATTGTCTTGTGTTCACTCACACAAGCAAGTTGCTGGTTTCCATTTTCAAACAGAAACGAACTACATATTAGAGTGGTGCTTCGATTGAGCTATTTTTGCTGCTGGTTCCAAGACTCCCCCACCCCTTTGCCAGAGGAGTTTCCTAGATCAAAAGCATTGGTTTAGTAGATCGGGGGGCTTCCCTGTTGACTTGGGGGAACACTTAAATACAGTTAGAGATGCGGAAGTTGATGGAATATGGTTTTGTGAAACATTCAAAACTTACCTCAAATTCTGACCAAACATTTTTCTCCTAATTTTCCTAACTAAATGGAAACTCCAGCTGTATAAATAATGATTTTTGTTTGAAAACATTTCTTCCCTTGTTTCTAGAAGCATCAGGGGAATTAAATTATAAATAAGTAGCAGCAAAGAACCACTTTGTCGATGTGAAACTGAATGCAGACTTGCTCCGATTTTGCTAGTTCTAGAAGTAGAGAACGCCCTTCAGGGTGGGTTGATAAGCAGTCTGCCCTTTGGGGAGGACGAAGCTTACTCAGATGGTTCTTTTTGCTTGTTCACGTCTTTATTTCACTTCTTACTTGATTTGCCCATCTCTCTGTTGGATCTGGTTCTAGTGCCACAGTTCCTTCCACACACTCTACGCTGGGAGGAGGTGCGTTGACTGTCCTTCTGCCACTGTCTTTCTTTTCCCCTCCCATTTAAAAAAAAGAAAAGGAGCATTCCCTTCATTGACCTCACAAACCGTGTCCTACTTAAGCACATGAAACAGAAATAATTAAACTTGTGGTCGATACTGATACTTTTCTTTCTGTGTGTTTGTGTTTCGATCGTAAATGACAGTGGAGCTCACCCGCCTAGGCAGGGCGCTCTGCTTCCTCATCTGGCCCCTTCGCTGCCCTGCGTGTCAAGGATCTACCATGTCATTGTCCTGTGGGTTTCATAACATCTTTTGAACTCATCTTTTGCTTATGGGAGTTGTTTTTACTATATTCTTAATTCCACAAATATGTAACCAGTGCGTGTTTTGTGACAGGTACATTACTACCAAAGAAATAATAGTTATTTAAGTTGGTGTGGGGAAAATAGAACTTTCTGACAAGGAATCCTGCCTGGCCTTAATAGCGCCCACTGTGTATATGATAAAAGGATGTTTGCACATTTATGGGGTGTTTACCTTGGTTATCCAGAAAAATTACAATAACTTAGGTTAGTAGTGTCAACATATCTTACATTGAACATTTTTCCAGAATTACTTAATGTAAACAAATGGCTGCTGTGAATTCTTACCTTAGCCCCAGCCTGCTTCTGATCAAGGCAGTTCTAACTAGAGAGATGTGTCCATCACTCCAAAGAACAGAGGAGAAAGTTTGGCCCATGACTCAGGGTCTGCACGTGGGAGTCTTGGGCACTTTCTGGCTTCCTTCCCCAAGGCTTCTTTTCGGGAGGTTGGTGCTACCAGGAGAAAAAGCCCATGAACATGGGTGTAGAACTATCTGTGTGAATTCTGCTTCCAAATCCTTTGGTATTTCCTAGGATTTGCTCTGCTCTCTGGAACCCACTGGAGAAACTGAAGTTTTCTTTCCACAGCGATCTTAAGTATTGGTATCACCATCTCTGAAGGTGCATTAAGAATGGCTTGCTTTCCTTGGTAGGGAAGGTCCCATGCAGAGCTGGCAGTGGAGTCTCAGGACCATCAACCTCTTGCTGTAACTCTGGCTCCAGGATTTATTTGCACCTATTTTTGCCAGGAGTCATTTCAGAGACATCTTAAAGGGAGAAATGTACAGAAGGTCCAGTGGAGGGGAGGTGATCAGAGCAAGGGTGGGAAAACCCCACAATCCAGTGTGGACAGACAAGGGAAGGACCTGCCGGGGTGAGGGCACCCTTTGGGAAGCCTTATTTTATTTCATTGTGTTAAAATATACATAAAATTTACCATGTTGGAGTGTGTAATTTGGTGATAATAAGTATACTTATAATGTTCTGCAACTGTTTCCAGAATTTTTTCACCATCCCTTACAGTATCTATCTCCATTGAATGGTAGCTACCACAGCCCCTGGCCCCCAGCTGCTGGCAGTCACTACTCTACTCTCTGTCTCTGTGATCTGATTGCTCTAGGTGCCTCATAGTCGCAGAATACTGGTCTCTTTGTGTCTCCCGTTTCCCTTAGCAGAGTGTCTCTGAGGTTCATCTGTGTTATGGCGTGTATCAAAATTTTTTTCCTTTTCATGGCTGATATTCCATTGTGTATCTATGCCCCAGTTTGTTCTCCATTCACCTGTTGATGGAGTCTTGGACTGTTCCCACCTTTGGGCTACTGTGAGTAGAGCTGCTGCGAACATGGGTGTAGAGCTGTCTGTGTGAGTCCTACTTCCAGTTCCTTTGGTATTTACCCAGAAGTGGGAGGGCTGGATCATATGGTAGTTCTGTGTTTAACTTTTTGAAGAACCACCACCTTGTTTTCCACAGCGGCTGTATCATTTCCTTTCCTGCCAGCCTGTTCCTGGGGTGCAGGGAGGCTTCCTGAGGTGCACGCACCTGCTGCCTCCGGAAACAGCCTGCCTTTGCGTCTTTTCATTCTCCTGGTTACCATCGTCTTAATGAAGGCTGGTTCGTCTAAATGAAAAATTCATCTTGTGCTCTTCACCCAAAAAGGACAGGCTTCTCACATGTCAGATATTATTTTACCAATTATCTTGGTAACTCCTGTACTTTTCATTTCGGGATGCAAAGTTTAAGAGTTACTTGAGTTTCTGTAATATTCACTTTTTTTTAACCTTAATCATTATGTAATAATACATTAAGCAGAGTTTAGAATTATTGAAATTCTGTAACATTTTCAATTATGTATGTGTTTGTGTGTGCATGTATTTATATCTGGACGTGATTCTTTTCATTGACCAGTGTAGACAAAGCCTTTAGTAACATATATATTTCTTGATTAATCATTTTAATAGAAATTGCAAATCCATGTTTTAATTTAACCTTTGAAACATTTGTGTGCAGTAGGTGGCTTGGGAGCACGATTGTCTTCTTCTGGCACATGGAATGAGTGTGTCTGTGAACCAGAAGAGCTGGATGTGCCCAGGAATCCTACTGGGGTGCTGGGTGGGGGGCTGGGGCCGCACAGCACGGCCGGGAGGCACACGTGGGGCGGGGATGTCTGCGTCCACTTCTGTGTCTTGTCTGCATGGCTGCGCCCACCTTGGGTGTGTGCCTGCCGGAGTTTCCCTTCTTCCCCGTGAAGTTGTTGTCAGACGTGTGTATTCACCCTGCATCCAAGCTCATGACTTCCAAGTACTTTAAGCCCTTTACACAGTATATGCTTTGTTAATCTGAAATCCAAGCATGTGGTTCTAATGACATTTTCTGAGTACTCGTCTTCAGACAGTGCCTCGGCCTGTGTGAATTCCAGCAGCTCTCTGCCTGTGGAGATGATTTGACAGTTAATTGTGTATGTACTGATTTGCATGTCTTCCATTGAATTAAAAGTTATTTTATTAATTTTACTTTAATTTCCTATCAGCTACTTTATCACTGATAAACACTTCCCAGCTAGATTGTAGGCTTTTTAGAGATAAAAGTTACAGGTGAGTGTCCCCAGGCTATCCTGTACATTGTAGACACACCATGTATTTATGACTTGATACAGTGCTTCTTGGCAAGGAGATTAGTATTAGCTACTCACGATTGGTAACAAGTTGAGTCTTGATGGGATAAAGTTCGTTTATATCCGTGAGACCCCATTTACCAGTTTGGATAGATTACGGGTTTGTCTGCATCTTAATTCATTCCCATGAGACAAGAACACCCAGGATCTCGTGTGGTCCCTAGTGAGCTTTCAGAAATGTCAGTCTCCGCCTCCACCTGACGTTGACTTGTGGGTTGTTTTCCTGTGTTCATTGTGTGCAAGTTCCTGATGTAGCTGCCTCTGGACAAAAGTGAGGACATGGAGCTAGAGGGTATTATGCTCAGTGAAATAAGCCAAGCCGGAAAAGACAAGTATCAAATGATCTCACTCATATGTGGAGTATAAGAACAAAGAAAAAAACTGAAGGAACAAAACAGCAGCAGACTCACAGAACCCAAGAACGGACTAATAGTTACCAAAGGGAAAAGGACTGGGGAAGAGGGGTGGGAAGGGAGGGATAAGGGGGAAAAAGGGCTATTACAATTAGCACACATAATGTAGCGGGGTTGGGGGTGGGGTGGGGGGATACGGGGAAGGCAGAATAACACAGAGAAGACAAGTAGTGATTCTATAACATCCTTCTACGCTGATGGACAGTGACTGTAATGGGGTATGTCGTGGGGACTTGATAATAAGGGTAGTCTAGTAACCATAATGTTGCTCATGTAATTGTATATTAATAATAGAAAAAAAAAGTGAGGACGGCCCTTGTGCTGGGGACAGCCGTTTGCATCTTCACCCAGAAGCAGGGACCTTGGAAATGAAACGTTCTATCAAAAACAAACAAAACAAAACAAGAACAGAGAAAACCTATTTTCTTTGCCATTCAGTTCAAGATTTCATCAGGTCTTGGAAAATGGTGCAGTCAATCCGAGGGTCGTGGGAAGCCCCGAGTCATGAGCGGCTGGGGTGGGACCCGGATGTGCCCCTCTGGGCCTTGGTTCTGGTGCTGAGTTCCCCGTGGGTGGTAATCACATCGCGGACCCGGGCCAGCACAGTGCCTGTCCGTCACAGGCGCATGATTCCTGCCGTTCTTGGTCCCGGGACAGACGACAGTCTCCTGAGCCTCAGCTTCCTCCTCACTGGGGTGAGGAGTGGGGAGCAGGTCACAGTGAATCCTTCCTTTTGTGTAAGAATCAGTATATTCTCTCCGTTTTCCAAAACACATTATTTTTTGTGTGTCCTGTGCATCTTACCACTTACCTCCCTACAATGGCTTATAAAATGAGGGTATATCTTGCAGTCAGAGACTTTGTTTTCTCATCCATAGAGGCAAATCGGATATTGGAAAGATGGATTCAAGTGTCCCCCTGGCCACTTTCTAGCTGATGTTCCTCCTCGGTGACGTGGAAGTGTTGGGAAGGTGAAATTGGTTAGCACAGCAATCAACTTTCAGCAGAGCTCGGTGTCTACTAACTATAGTTCTCTCACCAAAAGACTAAGCACTCACACTAAGCAGAAGACATTAGGTGTCCGCTGCTTGACTTTGACACACGCAGGTGTGTGTGCCAGCACGGGCAGCCCCAAGGCTAGAAGCCTGCTGACCCAACCCCTGGTGTAAAATGCCTGTTTCTGGGTGTGGAGATGAAAAGTGAGATTCGTAATCTACCCTCTGTATTATTTTTGAAGGGATAGACAACTCACACACTTAGGTTCCCTAGAAAGTTAAAAACCTAAAAAGCAGTTTCATGAAGGGTCACTGTCACATTGCATCTTTACAAAGAAAGGCAGCCCCCTTGAACCCAGATGAGAATTTAAAAATGCCTTTCTAGGCTAGTATCAGAAGGTAGTGTAGTAAGTCAGATGAACATATTAGTTGTTTTAGAAGGTAGGTCCTCTGAGTGCAGAGGAGAGGGACCTCCATGTTTCCTGTTCACTGTCGTGTTGAGGGGCGGGGGACCCACCAGCGCCTGGCATCTGGAGCTTTGGGCACGGGTGGGGGAGGGCACTGCTCTCAGGAGGATTCTTGCCCAAGGGACAGATGCGTAAGGCAATACCGTGTGTGTCTGCACGTGTGTGTGTGAGAGAGAGAGAGACACGCACCCCGGCAGAGCCAGTGTCCGACAACCCACCCCAGCCCTCGGTCGGGAATCCTGACCCCGTGTCCCCACTTCTCTGCTTGGGCCTCTAAACTTGAGCAGGTCCTGGACCAGACTGAGACCCACAGCCATGTCTGGGATCTTTTCCTGAATGTCAGTGATTTGTACTGGTCCAGCCTCCAAGGATAGGGAAAAAGATGAAATAGAGAAGTTATTTTTCTAATGTCATCTTGTGCAGAGATGGTTATACAATCAGGAGTCAGAAACCCAAAGGATTTGGCTGTGAAGTCACTTATTGTAAGTTAAAACTCATTCATGCATTGTGAGCAGTTGCCAACAGAAAAAACACAGTCATAGCCATAATTTATTCTTGCCAGTAGATTGGGCTTTCAAGGGACAGAGTGTGCCCACCTGGAGCCCCAGTCTCTGTTCATGAGTGCTGGAAAAGAGCTTTACGAGACCTCACCGCATCTCAGAGATGAGCAGGTGGAGGTGAATGTGACTTGCCCAGGGCCACCCATGTCAGGGCCCTGTCGAGGACTAGAAAAGGCCATTCCTGATGCTCGGTCCTTGGGTCTTTCTGTTCCACCTCCTGGGGACACGGTGGATAGGATTTTACTCATGTCACTCCTGCGGATTGATAGGAAAGGTTTTCCATGTGTGCAGCCCATTCTCTTTTAACAGGTAGATTACAGGTGGTAATTTTAGCAACTGATCAAGGGAGGCCAAGAAAGCTGGTGTGCAGAGTGGGCTTTTTCTGTGGTTCAGTGGTCAGGGGTGTCTCCGCGCATAGTTTAGACATGTCTGCAGACACAGGAAGCCGGGCTCCCAGCGGTGCAGGCGCTGAGTGGGTGCCCCTCCTGCTCCCGTGCTTCCCGGGGCAGCTTCTCCTGGAAGCTCCTGGCATCAAGAAGCGGGTGGAGGGTCAGCTGGCTGTTTTCTCTCAGTGATACATGACGATCATAGAAAAGTGACAGTGCCTTGACACATGCCCAAAGTAAATGAAATGTATTTATTTGTCATTATTAAAAAAAAGTATATAACACATATGTAAAGTTTACATAAAACTTTTATAAATTTCCTATAACAGTCTGAACATAGGATGTGACTTTAGAATATGATGTTTTAGGGCATATGTAAAATCCGGACTCTTCAGGGAGGCATGGAGGTATGGGAAAACCGTGCTCACTCTGACCTTTGTCTACTCTACGTGATGTACTTGGTACAGTATCTAAAGGTGTGTCCTCACGCTGAGTCTGATAAAAGACAAGGTTGGGACGTGGAGGAAGGGTGAGTTGTATTTCTTGTGCAGTCTGGGGAGTTGTATGTTCCTGAAGTCTGTAAGTGCTTGTGTTGATTGTTTGTTTATTAAAACAAAGGTGGGGAAGAGTGCCCCAGTGTAAAAAACATTCTATGGCAAACAGATGAGCTTCACTTAGAAGTTTGGGCTGCGAGGAAATGGATGCTCCTTGGCTTGATTGGGAGAGTGTTCACGGAGCCTGCGGGACCCGGCAGAACCCAGAGCCGGCTCTCGTCCTCAGCGACCTGCTGTAGGAAAGGCCGCTCTGAAGAGCTCCCACCTGCACCGTGAGCTCTGCACCCGACGTCTGCGCTCCTCCAGGTCAATTCCTGTGCCTGGCCCTAATCACTTCACTCCTTTCAACTGAGTACTTACTTTTTTTAGCTTTGAGTCGTGCTGAAAACATATAAAGAAAAAAATGTTCATATACACTAAGTTATCTCAATTATAGTTAGACAACTTGATTTCAATAACTGTTATAGAGGAGCTTTAGTAAGAAGGTGCACTTGAAAATCTTGTTCTCAGGCCTGTTCGTATCCAGCCTGCCCTCCTACACCTTACAGGTCACCATTTCCCTTAGTTTCTCATGAATTCTTCCACTGTTCGTGCAAATTCAAAAAGCTAAATATTTTTTATTTTCCCCCTTCTTAGAAAAGATGATAATTGCATGTTAGTCTGCACTTTGCTTTTCATTTAATGATATACTTTAATAAGCCTTTTGTGTCAGAACATAGTAGAACAGCTGATCTTTTTGAGAGCTGGGTGATATTCCATTATATGGCTGTGTTGTTAAGTCCATCTCCTATGGATAGACTCTTGGATTCTTTCACTTTTCTGCTGTTACAAACAGATTTGCATGTGGATCACTTCCTACCTGCGCAGATGTGTCTGTAGGGTGGTTCACAGTAAGGACTGGAATTCCCCCCAGAGGTCACCTACATATGTATTCCAACAGGGTTGATCAGCCTTCCTTAGAATTAGTTCATTTTGCGTTCTTCCTACCAACAACTTACAAAGTTTCACCAACAGAGTGGGCTTTCACACCTTTGTATGTTTGCCAATCTGAAATGCAAAATACAGTATCTCAATGTGATTTCAATTTCTATGCTTTTTTGAAAAATTTTTTATTGAGGTATTATTCATATACACTCTTATGAAGGTTTCACATGAAAAAACAATGTGGTTACTACATTTACCCATATTATCAAGTCCCCACCCATACCCCAGTACACTCACTGTCCATCAGTGTAGTAAGATGCCACAGATTCACTGTTTGCCTTCTCTGCTACACTGTTTTCCCCATGACCCCCCACACCATGTATATATACTACCACTCATTCCCCATCTCCCACCCTCCCCACCCGCCCTCCCAAACCCCTCCCTTTTGGTAACCACTAGTCCCTTCTTGGAGTCTGTGAGTCGGCTGCTATTTTGTTCCTTCAGTTTTGCTTCATTGTTATACTCCACAAATGACAGAAATCATTTGGCACTTGTCTTTCTCTCCCTGGCTTATTTCACTGAGCATAATATCCTCCAGCTCCATCCATGTTGTTGCAAATGGTAGGATTTGTTTTCTTCTTATGGCTGAATAATATTCCATTGTGTATATGTACCACTTCTTCTTTATCCATTCATCTACTGATGGACATTTGGGTTGCATCCATATATTGGCTATTGTAAATAATGCTGCAATAAACATACGGGTGCATATATCTTTTTCAGTCTGAGAAGTTATATTCTTTGGGTAAATTCCAAGGAGTGGGATTCCCGGGTCAAACGGTATTTCTATTTTTAGTCCATACTGCTTTCCACAATGGTTGAACTAGCTTACATTCCCACCAGCAGTGTAGGAGGGTTCCCCTTTTTCCGTATCCTTGCCATCATTTGTTGTTCTTAGTCTTTTCAATGCCTGCCATCCTTACTGGTGTGAGGTGATACCTCATTGTGGTTTTAATTTGCATTCCCCTGATAATTAGTAATGTGGAGCATCTTTTCATGTGTCTGTTGGCCAATTGAATTTTTTCTTTGGAGAATTGTCTCTTTATATCCTCTGCTCATTTTTTAACCAGATTATTTGCTTTTTGGGTGTTGAGGCGTGTGAGTTCTTTATATATTTTGGATGTTAACCCCTTGTCAGATATGCCACTTACAAATATATCCTCCCATACTGTAGGATGCCTTTTTGTTTGGTTGATGGTGTCCTTTGCCATACAGAAGCTTTTTAGTTTGATGTAGTCCTATGTGTTCATTTGTGCTTTTGTTTCCCTTGCTCGAGGAGATGCATTCAGGAAGAAGTTGCTCATGCTTATATTCAGGAGATTTTTGCCTATGTTGTCTTTTAAGAGTTTTATGGTTTCATGACTTACATTCAGGTCTTTGATCCATTTTGAGTTTACTTTTGTGTATGGGGTTAGACAATAATCCATTTTCATCCTCTTGCATGTAGCTGTCCAGTTTTGCCAACACCAGTTGTTGAAGAGGCTGTCATTTCCCCATTGTATGTCCATGGCTCCTTTACCATATATTAATTTACCATATATTGTTCGGTTTACATCAGGGCTCTCTATTCTGTTCATTGGTCTATGGGTCTGTTCTTTTTTTTTTTTTAATAATTTATTTTGGTATCATTAATCTACAATTACATGCACAATATTATGGTTATTAAACTACCCCCTTCATCAGGTCCCCCTCACCAACCCCATTACATTCACTGTCCATCAGCCTAGTGAGATGCTATAGAATCACTACTTGTCTTCTCTGAGTTGTACAGCCCTCCCTGTGCCCCCCCAACATTAAATCTGCTAATCGAAATGCCCCTTTTTCCCACTTATCCCTCCCTTCCCACCCATCTTCCCCAGTCCCTTTCCCTTTGGTAACTATTAGTCCGTTCTTAGGTTCTGTGAGTCTGCTGCTGTTTTGTTCCTTAAGTTTTTTTCTTTGTTTTTATGCTCCACATATGAGTGAAATCATTTCATACTTATCTTTTTCGGCTTGGCTTATTTCACTGAGTATAATACCCTCTAGCTCCATCCATGTTGTTGCAAATGGTAGGATTTGTTTTCTTATGGCTGAATAATATTCCATTGTATATATGTACCACATCTTCTTTATCTATTCATCTACTGATGGACACTTAGGTTGCTTCCATTTCTTGGCTATTGTAAATAGTGCTGCGATAAACATAGGGGTACATATGTCTTTTTCAAACTGGGCTGCTGCATTCTTAGGGTAAATTCCTAGGTGTGGAATTCCTGGGTCAAATGGTATTTCTATTTTGAGTTTTTTGAGGAACCTCCATACTGCTTTTCACAATGGTTGAACTAATTTGCATTCCCACTAGCAGTGTAGGAGGGTTCCCTTTTCTCCACATCCTCGCCAACATTTGTTGTTGCTTGTGTTTTGGATGTTGGCCATCCTGACTGGTGTGAGGTGATATCTCATTGTGGTTTTAATCTGCATTTCTCTGATGATTAGCGATGTGGAGCTTCTTTTCATGTGCCTGTTGGCCATCTGAATTTCTTCTTTGGAGAAGTGTCTATTCACGTCCTCTACCCATTTCTTAATTGAATTATTTGCTTTTTGTTTGTTGAGGTGCGTGAGTTCTTCATATATTTTGGATGTCAACCCCTTATCGGATACGTCATTTATGAATATATTCTCCCATACTGTAGGATGTCTTTTTGTTCTACTGATGGCGTCCTTTGCTGTACAGAAGCTTTTAACCTTGATATAGTCCCACTTGTTCATTTTTTCTTTTGTTTCCCTTGCCCGGGGAGATATGTTCATGAAGAAGTCGCTCATGTTTATGTCCAAGAGATTTTTGCCTATGTTTTTTTGTAAGAGTTTTATGGTTTCATGACTTACATTCAGGTCTCTGATCCACCTTGAGTTTACCTTTGTGTATGGGGCTAGACAGTAGTCCAGTTTCATTCTCTTACATGTAGCTGTCCAGTTTTTCCAACACCAGTTGCTGAAGAGGCTGTCATCTCCCCATTGTATATCCTAGGCTCCTTTATCAAATATTAATTGACTGTAGATATTTGGGTTAATGTTTGGATTTTCTATTCTGTTCCACTGGTCTGTGGGTCTGTTTTTGTGCCAGTACCAAATTGTCTTGATTACTGTGGCTTTGTAGTAGAGCTTGAAGTCAGGGAGCGTAATTCCTCCTGTTTTATTCCTCCTTCTCAGGATTGTTTTGGCTATTTGGGGTCTTTTCTGGTTCCATATGAATTTTAGAATTATTTGTTCCAGTTCATTGAAGAAAGCTGTTGGTAGTTTGATAGGGATTGCGTTGAATCTGTAGATTGCTTTAAGTAGTATAGCCATTTTGACAATATTGATTCTTCCTAGCCAAGAGCATGGGATGCATTTCCATTTGTTAGTGTCCTCTTTAATTTCTCTTAGGAGTGTCTTGTAGTTTTCAGAGTACAGGTCTTTCACTTCCTTCATTAGGTTTATTCCTAGGTATTTTACTCTTTTTGATGCAATTGTGAATGGAATTGTTTTTCTGATTTCTCTTTCTGTTAGTTTATCGTTAGTGTATAGGAAAGCAACAAATTTCTGTATGTTAATTTTGAATCCTGTTACTTTGCTGAATTCAGATATTAGTTCTAGCAGTTTTGGAGTGGAGTCTTTAGGGTTTTTTATGTACAGTATCATGTCATCTGCAAATAGTGACAATTTGACTTCTTCTTTACCAGACTGGATGCCTCGTATGTCTTTGTTTTGTCGGATTGCCGTGGCTAGGACCTCCAGTACTATGTTGAATAACAGTGGAGAGAGTGGGCATCCCTGTCTTGTTCCCGATCTTAGATGAAAAGCTTTCAGCTTCTCGCTATTAAGTATGATGTTAGCTGTGGGTTTGTCATATATGGCCTTTATGATGTTGAGGTACTTGCCATCTATACCCATTCTGTTGAGAGTTTTAATCATGAATGGATGCTGAATTTTGTCAAATGCTTTTTCAGCATCTGTGGAGATGATCATGTGGTTTTTGTTCTTCTTTTTATTGATGTGATGGATGATGTTGATGGATTTTCGAACGTTGTACCATCCTTGCATCCCTGGGATGAATCCCACTTGATCATGGTGTATGATCCTCTTGATGTATTTTTGAATTCGGTTTGCTAATATTTTGTTGAGTATTTTTGCATGTACATTGATCAGGGATATTGGTCTGTAATTTTCTTTTTTGGTGAGGTCTTTGCCCAGTTTTGGTATTAGAGTGATGCTGGCTTCATAGAATGAGTTTGGAAGTATTTCTTCCTCTTCTATTTTTTGAAAAACTTTAAGGAAAATGGGTGTTATTTCTTCTGTATATGTCTGGTAGAATTCAGGGGTGAATCTATCAGGTCCGGGAGTTTTGTTCTTGGGTAGTTTTTTGATTACCGCTTCAATTTTGTTGCTGGTGATTGGTCTGTTTAGTTTTTCTCTTTCTTGCTTGGTCAGTCTTGGAAGGTTGTATTTTTCTAAGAAGTTCATTTCTTTTATGTTTTCCAGCTTGTTAGCATATAGATGTTCATAGTATTCTCTAATAATTCTTTGTATTTCTGTGGAGTCCATCGTTATTTTTCCTTTCTCATTTCTGATTCTGTTTATGTGTGTAGGCTCACTATTTTTCTTGGTAAGTCTGGCTAGGGGTTTATCTATTTTGTTTTTTTTCTTGAAGAACCAGCTCTTGCTTTCATTGCTTCTTTCTATTGTTTTATTCTTCCCGATTTTATTTATTTATGCTCAATCTTTATTATGTCCATCCTTCTACTGACTTTGGACCTCATTTATTCTTCTTTTTCTAGTATCGTTAATTGTGAGTTTAGACTATTCATGTGGGATTGTTCTTCTTTCCTGAGGTAGGCATGTATTGCAGTATACTTTCCTCTTAGCACGGCCTTCACTGCGTCCCACAGATTTTGCTGTGTTGAGTTATTGTTGTCATTTGCCTCCATATATTGCTTGATCTCTGTTTGTATTTGGTCATTGATCCATTGGATATTTAGGAGCATGTTGTGAAGCCTCCATGTATTTGTGGGATTTTTCATTTTCCTTGCATAATTTATTTCTAGTTTCATACCTTTGTGGTCTGAGAAACTGGTTGGTATAAGTTCTATCTTTTTGAATTTACCAAGGCTCTTTTTGTGGCCTAGTATATGATCTATTCTTGAAAATGTTCCATATGCACTTGAGAAGAATGTGTATTCTGCTGTTTTGGGGTGTAGAGTTCTGTAGATGTCTGTTAGGTCCATCTGTTCTATTGTGTTGTTCAGTGCCTCTGTCTCCTTACTTATTTTCTGTCTGGTTGATTGGTCCTTCTGAGTGAGTGGAGTGTTCAGGTCTCCTAGAATGAATGCACTGCATTCTATTTCTTTTTTTAAGTTTGTTACTATTTGTTTCACATATGTAGGTGATCCCCTATTGGACGCATAGATATTTATAAAGGTTATATCTTCTTGTTGGATTGACCCTTTTATCATTATGTAATGTCCATCTTTGTTTCTTGTGACTTCTTTTGTTTTGAAGTCTATTTTGTCTGATACAAGTACTGCAACTCCTGCTTTTTTCTCCCTATTAGTTGCATGAAATATCTTTTTCCATTCCTTCACTTGTAGTCTGTGTATGTCTTTGGTTTTAAAGTGAGTCTCTTGTGTGCAGCATATAGATGGGTCTTGTTTTTTATCCGTTCAGTGCGTCTATGTCTTTTGGTTGGTGCATTCAGACCATTTACATTTAGGGTGATTATCAATAGGTATGTACTTATTGCCATTGTAGGGTTTAGATTTGTGGTTACCAAAGGTTCAAGGTTAACTTCCTTACTATCTAAGAGTCTAACTTAACTCACTTAAATATGTTATTACAAACACAATCTGAAGATTCTTTTTTTCTCCTCCTTTTTCTTCCTCCTCCATTCTTTATATATTAGGTATAATATTCTGTACTCTTTATCTATCCCTTGATTGACTTTGGGCATAGTTGATTTAGTTTTATGTTTGCTTAGTAATTAACTTTCTACTTTCTTTACTGTGGTTTTATTGCCTCTGGTAAGAGCTATTAAGCTTTAAGAACAGTTCCATCTATAGCAGTCCCTCCAAAATACACTGTAGAGATGGTGTGTGGGAGGTAAATTCTCTCAGCTTTTCCTTTTCTGGATATTGTTTAATCTCTCCTTCAGATTTAAATGATAACCTTGCTGGGTAAAGTATTCTTGGTTCAAGGCCCTTGTGCTTCCTTGCATTAAATACATCATGCCATTCCCTTCTTGCCTGTAATGTTTCTTCTGAGAAGTCTGATGATAGCCTAATGGGCTTTCCTTTGTATGTGATCTTATTTCTCTCTCTGGCTACTTTTAATAGTCTGTCCTTATCCTTGATCTTTGTCATTTTAATTAGTATTTGTGTTGGTGTTGTCTTCCTTGGGTCCCTTGTGTTGGGAGATCTGTGCACCTCCATGGTCTGAGACACTATCTCATTCCCCAGTTTGGGGAAATTTTCAGCAATTACCTCCTCAAAGATACTTTCTATCCCTTTCTCTTCTTCTTCTTCTGGTACCTCTATAATGCGAATATTGTTCCGTTTGTATTGGTCACACAGTTCTCTCAATATTCTTTCATTCTTAGACATCCTTTTTTCTCTCTGTGCCTCAGCTTCTTTGTATTCCTCTTCTTTAGTTTCTATTTCATGTATCGTCTCCTCCACCCTATCCAATCTGCTTTTTATACCCTCCAGTGTGTTCTTCAACGATTGGATCTCTGGCCGGAATTCCTTCCTAAGTTCTTGAATATTTTTCTGTACCTCCATTAACATGTTAATGATTTTTATTTTGAAATCCCTTTCAGGAAGATCCATAAGGTCTGTTTCATTTGAATCTTTCTCAGGGGTTGTATTCATAATTTTACTTTGAACCAGGTTTCTTTGGCATTTCATATTTGAATATGGAGCCCTCAAGTGCCCAGAAACTGTACTCTCTGGAGCTGCTCAGCCCCTGAAGCAATGTTGGGGTTGCAGGGGAGTGGTAATGGTGCCTGGGGGGAGCAAAGAGCTGATACCTGGTTCCTGGATGCTATGCCCGCTTCCTCTGCCAGACTAGTGAGCTGAGCACACAAGTATAAGCCTCTATGCTTTGCGTTTGTAGTTGCTGTAGATGGGGTTTCCTTCTGGCTGGCCTAACTGCAGGGCAGAGTTTGCTGGTTTGTGAGCCAGGTGGGGCTGGCCGGGAGAAAGGCGTAGTAGGCTGTGTATCACGGAGGGGGACCTTGAAGCTGTGTAGCCAGCCAGGGAGCTGGAGCTCCTGAAGATCGTGAAAGTTCCCACCCTGCTAGGCAGAGTGCACCAGGACAATTTTGTCTACCTGTCCTTTCTCCTGAGCAGTAAGCTCTGTGAAATCCTTGCCCGTTTAGCAGCCCTCTTGCTGTTAAGAAGTCTCTCAGACTGCCCACCTTTCTTTTGTCCCAGAGCAGCCGGATGTGGATCCCTGCTTTCCACAAGCAGCTGGAATCTCAGTCTCTCCAGGTATTCTGCCTGTGTTAGCTTTCCAACCCCCTAATCACGAGAGTACCATGAAATCACCATGAAATGTAGGTTTGTGCTCCCAGAGCAGATCTCCAGAGTTAGGTATTCAGCAGTCCCAGGCCTCCACTCCCTCTCTGCTCTGTTTCTCTTCCTCCCGCCGGTGAGCTGCGGTGGGAGAAGGGCTTGGGTCCCTCCGGGCCACGGCTTTGGTGCGTTACCCTGTTCCATGAGGTTTATTCTTTTCTCCAGGTGTATGCAGTTTGGCGCAGCCCTCTTTCCTGTTGCTCTTTCAGAATTAGTCGTATTAATTATATATTCATATTGTATGCAGTTTTAGGAGGAAGCGTCGTTCTCACCTCTCATACCATCATCTTTAATCCTTCCAATTTGTACGCCTTTTTAAACATAATGTGAGGTTGAACATCTCAAACGTTGAAAGGCCATTTGTGTTTTATGAACTGTGTGTTCCTCTATTTGACTTAGTCTTCTGTTGCATGATTGGTCTTTTTCTTACTGATTTGTAGGGCTCTTTCTATAATACAAAGGTTAATTAGCTCCAGGTTCCTGATAGGATCTCCAAATATTGTTGTCAATTTATCATTTTCTTTAGTCTTTGAGGTTTTTTTGCCCCATACAGACGTTAATTTTTATGTAGCATATTTTCCCTATTCTTTCTTTTATGGCTTCCAGATTTCAATTAGTTAGAAAGCACGCACCACTAACTCCTTCCACAACACACATACAGAAATTGACCTCTTTCTCTTTTTTTTTGCAGAATTCCTGAGGGGCTTTTTCTAACATAAATATTTGCTCCATGTGAGGTTTATCCTCCATTATGTAAAGTACTGATTCGACTTTATTTTTTTCAGCTATAACTAAATTGTCCTAACCACTTATTTAAAAAGCCCACCTTCACCTCTACCTAAATGACATATAAAATGAACATTTTGTAAGTGAAAAATAACCACTATTCCCTTGTGAAACAAGAAACCGTGGGTCAGTGTTTTGGGGGAAGACTGTTTAGGTCCTTCTCTTTTACCTGAAGACACCCACTTTCTCCTCCAAGGTTACGTTCACTCAGGAATGAATGAATGAAGTTAACAGAACCCATCTGTTCGTCTCTACGGGGATGATAAAATTTTGCCTGTTGGCATAAATCTCAAGTTGTACAATGTCTTGTTTCACTCAAGGTGATTTGTCTCTTCATAACAAAGCATGGAAGCAAGATAGAAACATTTTGTGTTCCTTAAGTGTAATGCTGTTTGTGAGCCCCTAACACGGAGGTTCTCAAAGTGTGGTCCCCAGACCCACAGCATGAGCATCACCTACCTGGGAACTTACAGAAATGCAAATTCCCATCTTTGACTTACAGAACTGGAGACACTGTGTGTTGGGTGAATCTGAGCTTGCTCAAGTTTGAGACCCATGGCCTTAGAAGTTACATGTAATCGCTCAAAGGGAAATTGCAAAAATCCTGTAGTGCTGCCGTCAGGGTGGATAGGTTTGGTCTTTATCTTCTTGGCACAAAAGAATGTAAAGACAAGCAGGAAATAACAATATCCGTCCTTTGACACTGGTATTCTTAGGGTAGGAAACTCATGGGTTTTCCCAGAAGTCGTTTGGGCTAGTCCATCCATCTTACATCCATAAAATTCTGCTGATTGGGTTAGTGATTCCCTTTGTCATATAATAAAAAACCAGCAAAACTGCTTTCCACAATATGCTCGGAAGCTTTAGCATTGAGGCCTTGGCTCACCCTCACCAAAGCATCCTGTCACTTCTCGTCCTTGCCCCTCTGCCTTTGCAAATAATTTCATATCAGAACAGAATACATATTTGCCTCTGATGACTTAGCCACGCCACCACTGTGTTTATATCTGGCAGGTTAATCAGACTTCCCATAAACAGCAATACCTCTGAGCCTCGTTGCCAGCCAGGGTTCAGCTTAGATAGAGCAAAGGCTCTGAAACTTTGCTGGACAGTAGGCTCAGCTGGGCGGCTGTTAAAGCCCCAGCCGCTCAGACCACAACATTTCCTAATCAGTGTTTCAGGGGTGGGATCCAGGCATCAGAAGTCTTTGAATTTCCCAGTCAGTTCCAATGTGTGTACCCGTTTGAGAACCAGGACTCTTGCGTTTGGTTTAAAGTGATTTGGGTTATAACAAGTGTTGTAACAGAGACCAAGTCCCTCATGCGAAAGTGTTCCTGAAAATCAGTACCAAACACAGAACAAGAAATTGGTAGTTGAAATAGCAACTTGCTTGAAACTTAAATCCTCTCATTTTTGGATGACTTTCTCACCTGTTGAGGAACCCAGGCCATGGCATGCGTGTCTCCCTGGGTCCTTTGCACCCCACTGCGCCCCACTGCTAGTCTTGCTGTTTTGTTGGCTGCAGGGGGCGTGACAAGGCGCTAGGAGGTGCTGGGTGGGCTTTTCACTCTGGCTCTGCTTTGGTACATTTAGCTGGTTGAGTCAAGCCCTCTTTGGAAACTGTTGACCTCCAGAAGCTTCTGTCTTTGAGATCCCTGGGAAAGCTGCGGTCATTTTTGGACCTTGTCCCACCTTAGCCTGCCACACGTTGCTTTGTCTGCGGCAGCAGCTGCCCATCCCTCCTGGAAGTCCATCTTTTGTTAACTGACCCTGCTGCACAATTTTCCCTGTAGCAAGTCATAGTTGTCTGAAAGGGAGGGTGAAGACTGAGTACAAAACTCTGAACACCCCACTTTCTGCAGTGAGACAGGGCATTGCTCATAATAAAGTTAGCATCCTCTACAGTGGCCTGTGCTGAGGGTGTCCCACGTGCTTTGACAAGGGTGCCAATTTGGTCACAAACAGCGAGGTAGTAGGGTGGGGACGGAAATTCTGTCACCCCCTTTACAACTGCAGGCGGCCCTAGAAGCAAGCCCTGGAGCCCAGGGCTCGCGTGTCTGGCTGGACCAGGTCACAGGTGTTCTGTGTTTGATTACGGTTCTGTGATGGCCTCGGGGGCGTGTTTCCCTCCCCTCATGCTCGGAACTGATGCGGTGGCATGTCTGGGTAGTCAGCGTGTGCCGGCTGCGCTCGGTGCCCGTTCATGCAGCCCTCTGGCCCACAGAAGGCAGCACCAGTGAGCAGAAGCGGCGACCTTTCCTACTGGGTGAGCGGCGGAGACTGACGGGCGCTCGTGCCCGGGAGTGCTCCAGGGATATTCCTAGCCCTCTGTTCACTTTGTACAAATGAGGAAACTGAGGCCCAGGCTGGCTGTGTGATTTGGCCAAGCTTACCTGTCATTCCTCCAGTTTCCTAATTAAAAAAAAATTAAGTTATATTTTGGAAACTGACAAAAAAATATGTACCAATCTAATGAAAATAACCACATTTTAATGTTTCTGCTCTTATACTTTCCTATTTTTTTCATCTTTATAAACCATTCTGAGATATTACCATAAACATCATTCTCCTAAACTGGAATGTAGTTTGGGTAATCCTTTTTTCCTCCCTGCTTTTTATGAAGTGACTTCCCTGCCACACTCACACACATGTATTTCAGGGAGCAGTGCAATGTATTACAAGTAGAAACAGATTTTATAAAAAATTGTCAGTCCATTTGTTGAAAAAAATACCAAATTGATTACAATATTTATTAATTAATTACATGTTTAAAAACATCGGGTTTTTTTTTAACTGATTAATTTTGTTTTACAAAACTAACATCAGATCTGTAAATTTTTACTGAATTTTAGAGATCGTGAAGTTTATTTATCACACAGATGAGTGTTTGTTATTTTTTTAGTAAGGAGGTACTTATTTTGCATTTGTAATGGTTAGTTGCAAAAACTGGTAACCCTGGTAGTAAGACATCTCCGGAAGACCGCACTCAGAGCCCTGAGGCTCACCTGGTCATCCATCAAGAAAAGCAGTGCTTCTCAGTATGTGCGCCCATTCGCCTCAGGTGAGATTTTCAGGAGGAGGGGCCGCGGGAGGACCGATGTATGTAGGGCTCAGACACGGAGACTTCTGACTCACGATAAAGTGCGCATCCTCCACGGTGGCCTGGAGGCCACCCGTACCTCTGAGACACCCCACAACATCTGAAAGTAAGTATAGCCTATGGAGAAAGTGTTCTCCACGTCGTCAGGCCCGACCAGAGTGGTTTTTGAGGTCCGTCATTCTCTTCAGTCTCCCAATTACCAAATACCTGTTGAGGTCGCACGTAGTAGCTAGAATTTCTCTAGAGGTAGGAAGAAATAAACGAGTCAGAAAACCCACACGTAAATAAACAAGAAGACAAGCTATTAGCGGGGCCCTCGCTGTAGCCGCCCCCCTGTAGCCCCCCCTCCCCGTAGCCGCCCCTCCCCCCCGCTGTAGCCCCCCCGCTGTAGCTGCCACCCCCCCACCCCCCGCTGTAGCCGCCCCCCCGCTGTAGCCCCTGGGAGAGCCTCCTTGGCTCCGTGTGAGCTTAACCCCTATTCAAATAAATTGTTGCTTTTCCTGTAATCATCCAGCTGCTGAAAAGCCACGTCCTTGATGAACTTAGAGATTCACACTGATTTTCTCATTAATAAAGAGTAGCATTACCATCATCTCTTCCCTATACAACACACAAGTGTTCTTTTTTCAAAACTCATTTAGGTAAAGAACCATTTTTTTGTCTACACGTTCCTTGAATTCAGTATAATCTGGTCTGTGTATTTCAAAGCCATTATCACCACTGTGCCATCCCACATTTTACACAGTATTTATTCCAGCGACGTTTTCAAGATCTGTTTGTGTGCACTGGAAAATGAACACGATGTTATGTGTCTCCATTGGCGTCACTGCCAGGGGCCGTTCTAGTTTGATTTTTCTTCTGTGCCTCAAAAGTCGTGGCTCATGAAGTAGAAAGAGGCTGCGACCTCATTCTGAACCCTTAGTGGGTGAGCAAGAGGCGTCAGAATCATGATCTCTCACCGAAACGTTTGCCCACTTAGTGTAACAGGGAGCTGAAGTCCGATTTGTGTCAGAGCCTGCGGAGCACATGTGGAGGAGTTCGACTGTTTCGATGGCTATATTGTTTTGCCCTACAGAGGGAGGGGATACACGCCTTGGGTTCTCCAGGTGGAGGGGCCTTTCATTCCTAGGCCAAACGGGACCTTTCAGTGCCGGAGTCGCTCTGCAGCCTTAGCGGTGCATTCCGCGGGCTGCCCCCACCCGCCGGGCCCCTCCAGGCCCCCTACGCGCTGCTCCCAGACCATTTCCTCAGCCTTAGGAAGCTCATGGCTGGTCCTGTTTGGTCGTAAATTTCTATTCTTTGTTGTTGCTCTTGAAAAAGTTGAATCCTCATCTTAGAGCCCAGTGCACACATCTTATTGGTGTAACTTTACATGCTTGCCAAGGGTTCTGAACTATCCTTTAAATTCTAGGAGATTTCTCAGAAACAGGTAGCCTGTTGGTAAAACTCTAACATTACAAAGGGGCAAAACTTGCTTTTATGTGTAAGTAGTACGTTTTTCATATTCTGCTCCTCAGAAACGGTTCCAGGGCGCTGCTCTGGAAGTTACTGGGAGAAAAACAATCAGAATAATGCAGGCTACATCTTCTGCCCAATCCGGGTGTTTTAGGGTGATTCTCCCACCTCGAAGGTTGCTTAATTCTATTCTACTTTGTTGGGGTCTGTATAAGGTTCCCACAGGCATGTTTGCTCTCTGGGGGTCTGGCCAGCAGGAGCTCCAGCGGGGGGAAGAGTGAGTGGAGTGGCCTCCCAGGTTCCTCTGCAGAGACACTTCCTTCCCAGGACCAGTGATTCCAGTACAGAAACCGAGGACCGCTCTCACCATCGGATGAAGGACCCCTGCAGTTCTTGCCATCCATACGTCGTGCTAAATGTGCTTCTGCGGGGCCAGTGTGCCTGACCACTGACATCAGTATGTTTAATCGCCCTCTTTAAAAACAAAAAAATTCTCATCTAAACGAATTAAAGGTTCATTAGAGGACCCACTTTTCCTTAATCAAAAGAATCTACTATATGAGAGTACACAGGCACTGCATAAATTTTAGTTTAGTTTCCCTTCTGAAAATTTGGGATTACTAACTATAGACAGTAATGGTCAGTGATTTGCTAGCAGTGGTCAATATCCTGAATTCTGAAGGCTCCCTTTCCCCGTTCCTTCCTTCCTTCCTTCCTCTCACCCAATCAGTCCCTCACTCAGCTTTGTCTTGGCTGTTCCTCTCCGCGCGCACTCTCCCAGACGCCCGGCCATCCCAGAACTTGCATGGCCTGTCTCGCCCGCCCTCCTCACCTTTAACTTCTGACTCCGCGAGTTTGTACCTTCTGTCAGAAGCTTACGGAATGCGGGGACTTCCTCTGCCCTTCACCTCCTCCTCTTGGTGGACGCCCTTCGAGTCCTTTTCTATGTGTCTTTTCAATGGTGGTGGTTTTTCTTTTCACATAGGATCTGCTTTTTTTCTTACCAGATAAAGCCAAAGAGGGGCCTCCCCATAGAAGACTGCGGCTACATGCAATTCTATAATGTGGTGTCTAATAGAGAACAGTTCATATAACCATTCCCTTATTAATAGACAATGGACATGTAGTGGTTTTTGTTTTTTTCAACTTCCCTCTGTTAAATGTAATGTAGCAGATATCCTTGTACATGCCTCTCTGTGCATGTTTTTTTTTCTCTAGGATAAATTGGTTCCCAGAAGTACAAGTGCAGGGTCAAAAGGACATGCATGTTTAAAATGTTGTAAGTCCTGCCCGATTAACCCCGCAAATGATGGTCACTTACCCACTCTTCTCACTAGCTGACTCCTACTCCGTTTTTACTTTCTTTTAGTTTGCTGTGTGATATTGCAGATACAAGGGGTAGAAAGAATACCACCATGTGACATTAACAATACAGTGGAAGACTGTCTTGTCCTCTCCGCAATTGCATTGTCCCTTTTTCTCTATTTCTTGTGTCTCATGCTTCTATATATGTATCACATATATGTACTTTTACTACATACGTATCGTCTAGTGCTATTTAATGTTTTCAGTGTTCTGAATCTCATATAAGGATACCATGTCCATTCTGTGTTATTTTTTTAACTCAGAATTTGTGTGATCTATTGATAACGGTAATCTGGTACTAATGTTCTGCAAATTCTTGTTCATGCCTCCCGGTGCATAATGCAAGAGTTTATGGGGCATTCTGTGGAGTTGATGCTTCTCACTAACTATTGACAGAACTTTCCTTCAAAGGGGTTACACCTGCCCTCCCGGCAAGGTAACCATTTGCAGGCTTACAAAACTGGGTATTTTCAGACTTTGCAGTTTTACCAATGTGATACGGGTTAAAAGGTTATTTCATTTCAATTTGCATCTCCCTGATTGCATATTTTAATATTCTGACCATTTAGGACCCTCTTCGGGGAATTGCCTATTCCTGTCTGTTATGAATTTTTTTCTCTTGAGTTGCAGGCCCTTTTCTTATCAGTTTCTGATTCTTTATCTTTTTACATAATAGTTCTTACGAGGCTGTGTGCATTGTATGTATCTTCTCATCTGTGGTTTGACGCTCTTGTGGTCTCTTGATGGTCAGAGTTAACTCTAACTTAGTTTTTTCAGAGGTATGAGTTATGCATTTCTGTCTTGTTTAAGGAAACCTTCCCTTCCGTGAAGTCATGTATTTTCTGCTTTATTTCTTCTCGTAGCTTTACAGTTTTGCTCCTTTGATTTGGGTCTGGAGTTGAATTTTGTGTGTGCTTTGAGGCAGGGAACCCAATTTTCTTTTTTCTTCCTGGATAAACAGTTGTCCCAGGACCATTTGTACATAGTCGTCCTTTCCAGTGATCTGTGATGCCCCATCTCCAATGTATGACATTTCCATGTATGCATAGATCTGGATTTCCTATTCTGTTCTCTTGGTCTGCTTGTCTATCCCTATGTCGGTGCACATTTCCCTAATCACTGTCATTTTACAATAAAAGACTAGATATCTGATAAAGTAAGTCTCCTTTCTTTTCTTCAAAACTTCTCTTGGTTATTCTTGGCTCCTTGACTTACCTCTGCTCATTCTTTGGATCTACATAAAATCATACCATTTACCTTATGGTAATATACTTCCATTTCTCCCCTCCTAGCTCCATAATATAATTTACTCATTTTGTTTAGACAGTAAATTATCTTTTACAGATATTTAAGTATAAGGGGGAAAAGCTCACATATACCCATGTAGTTACCATTTTTTGATGCTCTTAATTCCTTTGTGTAGATCCTTATTTCCATGTGGCATCATTTCCTTATGCTTGAAGGACTTAAAGAATTCCTTTGGCCTTTGTATCTCTGAAAAAAGCCTCTATTGCCTTTGGATTTTAAAAGATTATTTTTGCTGGGTATGGAACTCTAGTTTGACAGTTTCTTTTCTTTCAGTATTTTTAAAGATGTTGTTCCACTGTGTTTTGGCTACATTGTTACAAATGAAAAATATTTTTGTTTCTCTGTAAACCCATTCCAAGCAGCTTTTGATATTCTCTCCTCCTCACTGCTGTGACTGTGATGTGCCGTGTCACAGTTTTCTTTGTTTCTTGTGTTTGGGATTCATTGAGCTCCTTGAATCTGTATGTTTATATCATCCATGTCTCTACTTAACTTTTTGAACATTTGGAATAAAGTCACATTAACTTTTTTCTATGTCCTTGTCTACGAATTCTATCATTTGTGTTGACTCTAGGTCAGTTTCGATTGGTTGATTTTTTTTCTCCTGAATATGGGTCATATTTTCATACTTCCTTAGAAGCCAGGTAATCTTTTCTTGGATGATGTCCACTGTTGGATGCAGGACATTTTTGTATTTCTATAAATAGTCTTCACTTTTGTTCCTAGACTGTTAAGACTATGTCACATTTCTTAGAAACAGCCTGATTTTTCTGGTCCTGCTCTGTAGGGTAGGACCAGAGCAGCAATTATTCTAGGGCTAATTTTGCCTCACTGATTAGGCAACACCCTCCTCAGTACTGCACTAGAGCCTCATGAATGATGAGAGTTGGTTCTTGTTTTGCTTTGTTGGGGTTTTTTTCAGTTTGACTACAAGGAACAATTGTAGGAACAATGTGGGGACTCTAGGCACTCTTTTCTGTTCCTAGCAGGTGTTTGCACACATGCTCTTTTTTCTGAGATTAAGGTGCTAGCACTGTCTGTCCTGAAACCGTTTTAACAACTACATTCAGAAGTAAGACTGTGAACTCAGTGGTTTAAATTTGGAACCATTACCCTGAGGTGTCAGTAGGAACTCAGTGGGAAAACATTTTCTGAGAGAAGATTTTTCTTGGTACCAGTTATGAAGCAATTGAATTACTACTCTGTAAAATTGATCTGGTGGACCCATAGTAAGAGTTTGTTTATAGCTTTCAGTTGCACCTATAAATTATCTTTTTAGCGATGAGTGATTGAGGACATAAAAAGGAGCATAATGTCTTTATGTGTTTGATTATCATTGGTTTCTGTGGTAGGATGAGGTCCATCTGCTCAAATGGATAATTCAAATTTGCTTTTATTTCTAGTGTTTGATTCTAGCCTTCACATTAGTGAAGTTAGTCTAGTCTTAACACAAAGCACGACAGAGGTGTTCTGTTGCCTGAAAAGTGTCAACTCCTTGTTTATGTTATTAGTGTTGAAGTGAGGTAAAAATCTTAAGTCCAAAAACTAGGAATCAGAGAGGAAAGTAGAGATGAACTAAATAGTACTCCACTGGGAGACTCCCGTGTACTTGAAGGAAGACCTCTGAGCAGCAGGACTGGAGCCGAAGCTTTGTAACTGCCCATCACTAAATATATTTTAAATGCCTTTACCAGCCTCCATTTGGGAATTCAGATGTCTGAAGGGAAGAATTTGAGAATTCCATATTATGGGCAGTAACTACATATTTAAGATTAGCAATAATTTAAATGAAAGAAAAATAAGTTATGAATTTGGTAATATGAAAAAATTTTAAACTCAAATTTTAAGTGAGTGGTTTAAGTGCACAGCTTTCCCTTCTGTTAATTTTTCTGTAAATGCATGTAAAACAGGCTTCAAAGGGAATAAGAAAGCTCACTCATTGTATGGGAGATAAAACCCTTTTGCCTTCTCTGAGTTAGAGGCCACCGCGAGTGACAGTTAGAAAAGGTCATCATAGCTGTCTGCATTATTAAAAATATTATTCTTTTTCTCTTATTTCATCTGAGTAACATTAGGTCTAGTCAATCTATTAAACCAGACCCTTCTTTTAAGTTTCTTATCCATTTATTCTTGATACAGATATAAACATAGGTATCAAACTAATCTGTAGAAGGTTTTCAGATGTTTTTGCCTTTTAAGATTGGTATTCAATTATTGGGGTAGACTTGGGTAGGAAAGATTGTTGGGTTTTTGCTCTTACCTGTGCAGATGAAACCACTGCCTCTATGATGGATTACCACTATTACATGATCACCTCTATTGTGGAAGTGTCGACCACAGTGTCTCACACATGCTGAGCCGTCAGTGTCACTTGCTGACAAATTAGAACTAAATACTTAGGGGGACCCTTGTGGTTCAGAAACAGATGGTAGTACAGATTTATTGCTTTCCCTTGAAGCCCTGTGAACATAAGAGTAAAGATTTGTTTTTGAAAATGAGAGTGGGGCCTTGAGTGGACAAGATAATTCAACAGGTTTCTGGAATACAGAGGATGGAGGCATGGCACTCAGTGAAGTAGAACAGAGGACACTGGCCAAAGAGGGCCAGGCTGCCCCGGAGAGCCATGGAAACAGGCGTGACGAGACAAGGGCAACCACGGGGCTTCCATGTAGGTCTTCATGCAAAATAAATATCTAGAATCCAGGAGTCTTTTTTTTCCAGGAAAATTATCAAATAATCTTTGAGAAGTCTCTATTAAGTGGATCGACTCCGTGGAGGTGACCGTGGCCTGAGTCATGCAGCCCAAGTTGGCATCATGTCGCTTTACTCTTAGATGGGAGCAGACACAAAACTCAGTTAGACATTCGAGAAAAGACTGCAACATTACAGAGTGAAATCGAGATTTTCTTTTTTTTTTAAGTTAGAAAAGATGACAGCCTAGAAAACAGAGGAAAGAAGACTTTAAAGAAGCAAAGGCATCAGAGATGCTTCCTATTCACAAACGACGACAAGATGCTTCAGAAAGTAGGTTGATTGGAGAACAAAACGGGTGTTCTTGGAAATTGAAAACCTAGTTTCCCAAATTTAAAGAAGTTAGTGTTGAGCTAAATTTGATATAAAGACAAGTAAGTAGAACAAAAAAGTGAAGAAATAGAAAGTAGAAAATAAGAGCTTTTATAGGCTTGATCCAAGAGGAATAGGAATTCCAGAGAGATTAGACAGAGACAAGAGGGAATGATTTACAATGTAAATATTTCTCGTAGCTAAAGGCCAAGCATGTACTTTATAGGACCTGTGAGTTCTTCACACAGCAAGCAAGGAAAGGTGCATACCTGAATGCATGCGTGGAAGTTCACAGGGAATGTAAGACAGGCCTGGAAGCTTTCAGAGGTGAAAGATCGAGCAGCTTCGAAGGAACGAGAATCTGGCTGCAGGTCGTTCTTCTCACCGTCAGCCCTGGGAGTAAAGGCCACTGGAGCAGTCCCTTCAGAGTTCTGAGGGCAACTGGTAGTCAGCTTTAAATTCTTTACTTAGCAAAACCATTAAGTGTCAGGGTGAAATATACACTTTGGATCTATAAGGACTCAAATTTTCTCTTCTACACAACTGTTGAGGTGACTTCCAGGAAAACAACTGATTCACACTGGACTCAGGAAACTGACTGTGTTGTAGGCAACAGACACCAACTCTGGCCAGCGTAAGCAGAACAGGAATTTACTGAGAGGATGTCGGCCAATTCACTGAATTGCTAGGAAGATTGGGAAACAGGCTTGGAGAGCAGGCAGGAGCCGGTAGCCAAAGCCACAGCCGAAATGTCGGATCACAGAACAAGCCCGGCAATGCTGGCTGCTCCTGGTCCCCCACAGCTGTCACCGTCGGTCTGCTTCTTTGCAGAGGCAACTCCAGATTCCAAGTCCAGGGGCGAGGTGTGTGCCTGTCCCAGCCTCGGTCACAGCCCTAGAGCAAGTCTGGGGAACCTGGGTAAGCTCTGGGAGTCGGCATTGTGGTGCAAAGGTGGCTGTGCCTCCCACCAGGAGTAACTAAGTGGGGAACTTCCTAACTACAGGAGGGAAACTTCAGAAGCCAGGCAGTCAAATAAAATGAGAAATGTCCTCCTCACGTTTCAATACGATGTGTGCTGAGGGAATATTTTAGAATGGGAGCTGGGCAACAGGCTTGGGGAACAGTTAGTCTAGGGTCTAGACAGCAGGAGGTCCAAAAGCTTCAGGCTCGAGAAAAGTAGGGACTCAAAAGAATGTCCAACATGATGGAGAGTCAGGAAACACTGAGGGTGTGAAGGCAGGTGATGCCAAGAAGCAGGAAAGACCGTCAGAAACTCAAAAGAAAACGAGCTCCGCAAGAAGGAAATACAATCTCAGTGCACTGCCTGACTCTGGTAAACTGTTCGTGTAGTCAAGGTGCACAGTGCTGGTTTTAATTTAAACAAAAACAACGATGGAATTACTAAGAGAGATCGGTGTGGTATCATCGAGGAGGTCTACACAATAACTGAAGTGGCTAAGCCAAGAAATAGTTGTGTAAGCTTATTACTTAGAGATACAGAGGCGACCACTAGGGGAACTAGTAGGATGGCGTCCCCTTGGGAGGTAATTGTTATAAGCCCTCGAGCTAGTGAATTTTTTTAAATCATGTACACCAATTTGTTTTTAAGTTGTTTTAAATTACTCTTAAAACAACCATATGTAGACAGGAAGGCAGTCAACAGTTCATAAATAAATGGCTTTTCTATTCCAGAAATTGTGAATCAGTTTGAGATTCCTTTTCTGTTATTCATATGTATGTGGTTAGATTCCTAAACCAGTCCATAAATAACACATTATAGTGCAGTTACAGTACCTTAGATCTGTAGTTTAAACCTCAAAAGAAGAAAGATGGCCAAGTCTGGGGCCGTTCTAACAGCCCAGGGAAAGGAGTGGGGGGCTTTGATCTGGGGGGTGGGGTTGGAGAGAAGGGTCTGTTCCCCGCCTGGTGGTGGTGGGCTGTGGGCTCTAAGGGAAAATCTCCCCAAGGTGCAGTGCATGCTTGCTGCCCCTGGTTCCCCGTGCTTCTGCCAGGGCTTTCTGTAGGCCTGCCCCGTTTACCAGTTCTCTGGGGTAATCTGGTTTCTGATTAGGCTTCTCACCTAGCAGCTCACAGAGATGCTTCTTGTGTTAGACTCTGAACTTGCCTCCCACTGAAAAAGCCAGAGGAGACTTTAGAACTCTTCATCTACTACCCTCGTCTCAATGAAAATTCGACAGAGTGCAGTTAATAGCATGCCCTGTAAGGGACCCTGAGCTGGAACCTTCTCCATCTGCACCAAAGTCCTCCCCTACCCAGCATCAGCTCCCGACCAGAGCCCTTCCAGGTGTCTGCTCCGTGCTTGGACAGGGCAGGTGGCCCCCCAGCACCCACTCCCTTCTCTGTGGGACAGAGCCCGTCCACCTTCCGGGGCTCAGCTCAAGCATTCCCACCTCCAGTTGCTCTCCCTCCAGGTCTCCAACCCCTTTCCCATCCAGCCCTTCTGCTCCCAGGGGGGCTCGTGACGGTATTTGTCATGCATTTCCCAGTGTTGCCTGTCCCCTCTTTTATAGTAGGGACCATAGCGCCACCTTCATAACCATCTGCCTGTGCAGGGATTGGTACACAGCAGGCACTTAATAAGAATGGTTAGCCAGACTGAGTTAATATATAGTCACAACTGGAAACTAGGTATTCTTTTCTTAGGATCCTTACCCTAGTGTGCTGACCTAGTGGCCAGAGTCCAGATGATCTCCAGCTGTGGCCGGTCTCAAGCTGGGGGCTCCCTCCCTGGGGTCGCTTCACTAGTGCACTTAACCTGGTCCTCACTCTTTGTATTTAATCTCCATTTTCTTCTATTTCCCTTCATCTGTCCAGAATGCCCTGTCCCATCTTGGGTTTGGAGACAGATGTATCATATATATCTAGTTGTTTCCCTCGCCCAGGTCTCTTACTCGCTGGAGTAAAGGGAGTTTATTTTTCTGCTCCTTTTGTTAACCTGCAGCAGACCATGCCTTTCTCTTGATTTAATTTTTTTTCTGTGGCTCAGCTGAATAGTAGATAAGAGCACCACTTCCCTTCCTGCAGTGAAGCTGGGATGCCCTTTCTACTAATACATCCCATTTCTGTTTTGAACTTCTTCCCATACATATTGGATGGTACATAAGATTTTCAACAATCTAAAAAATAAGCCTGCAGACTGATTTTGTTTAACCTCAAGTGAAAATAATTTTGTTTTTTCTTGTTATGCAAGTGATCCATGCTCATTTATTTAGAAATGCAAAAAGCTAAGAAAATGAAATCACCATAATCCTAATTATTAATACTTTTAAACTATTTGGTATGTATTCTCAGATACTTTCTTTCTGTGCATATAATTTCCTTACAGAAATGTAATTTTACTACTCATAATTTTTTTAAATAATTTATTTTGGTATCATTAATCTACAATTACGTGTGCAATATTATGGTTATTAAACTACCCCCTTCATCAGGTCCCCCCCACCAACCCCATTATAATCACTGGCCATCAGCCTAGTGAGATGCTGTAGAATCACTACTTGTCTTCTCTGAGTTGTACAGCCCTCCCCGTGCCCCTTCCACCTTATGTCTGCTAATCGTAACGCCCCTTTTTCCCTCTGATCCCTCCCTTCCCACCCAACTTCCCCAGTCCCTTTCCCTTTGGTAACTATTAGTCCATTCTTGGGTTCTGTGAGTCTGCTGCTGTTTTGTTCCTTCAGTTTTTTTCTTTGTTCTTATACTCCACAGATGAGTGAAATCATTTCATACTTGTCTTTTTCGGCTTGTCTTATTTCACTGAGCATAATACCCTCTAGCTCCATCCATGTTGTTGCAAATGGTAGGATTTGTTTTCTTCTTATGGCTGAATAATATTCCATTGTGTATATGTACCACATCTTCTTTATCCATTCATCTATTGATGGACACTTAGGTTGCTTCCATTTCTTGGCTATTGTAAATAGTACTGTGATAAACATAGGGATGCATCTGTCTTTTTGAAACTGGGCTGCTGCATTCTTAGGGTAAATTCCTAGGAGTGGGATTCCTGGGTCAAATGGTATTTCTATTTTGAGTTTTTTGAGGAACCTCCATACTGCTTTCCACAATGGTTGAACTAATTTGCATTCCCACCAGCAGTGTAGAAGGGTTCCCCTTTCTCCACATCCTCACCAACATTTGTTGTTGTTTGTGTTTTGGATGTTGACCATCCTCACTGGTGTGAGGTGATATCTCATTGTGGTTTTAATCTGCATTTCTCTGATGATTAGCGATGTGGAGCATCTTTTCACGTGCCTGTTGGCCATCTGAATTTCTTCTTTAGAGAAGTGTCTATTCATGTCCTGTGCCCATTTCTTAACAGGATTATTTGCTTTTTGTTTGTTAAGGTGCGTGAGTTCTTTATATATTTTGGATGTCAACCCCTTATCAGATACATCATTTATGAATATATTTTCCCATACTGTAGGATGTCTTTTTGTTCTACTGATGGTGTCCTTTGCTGTACAGAAGCTTCTCAACTTGGTATAGTCCCACTTGTTCATTTTTGCTTTTGTTTCCCTTGCCCGGGGAGATATGTTCATGAAGAAGTCACTCATGTTTATGTCCAAGAGATTTTTGCCTATGTTTTTTTGTAAGAGTTTTATGGTTTCATGACTTACATTCAGGTCTTTGATCCACCTTGAATTTACCTTTGTGTATGGGGCTAGACAGTAGTCCAGTTTCATTCTCTTACATGTAGCTGTCCAGTTTTTCCAACCCTAGCTGCTGAAGAGGCTGTCATCTCCCCATTGTAAATCCAAGGCTCCTTTATCAAATATTAATTGACTGTAAATGTTTGGGTTAATGTTTGGATTTTCTATTCTGTTTCACTGGTCTGTGGGTCTGTTTTTGTGCCAGTACCAAATTGTCTTGATTACTGTGGCTTTGTAGTAGAGCTTGAAGTCAGGGAGCGTAATTCCCCCTGTTTGATTCCTCCTTCTCAGGATTGCTTTGGCTATTCAGGGTCTTTTCTGGTTCCATATGAATTTTAGAATTATTTGTTCCAGTTCATTGAAGAAAGCTGTTGGTAGTTTGATGGGGATTGCGTTGAATCAGTAGATTGCTTTAGGTAGTATAGCCATTTTGACAATATTGATTCTTTCTAGCCAAGAGCATGGGATGCATTTCCATTTGTTAGTGTCCTCTTTAATTTCTCCTAGGAGTGTCTTGTAGTTTTCAGAGTACAGGTCTTTCACTTCCTTCATTAGGTTTATTCTTAGGTGTTTTATTCTTTTTGATGCGATTGTGAATGGAATTGTTTTTCTGATTTCTCTGTTACTTCATCATTAGTGTATAAGAAAGCAACAGATTTCTGTGTGTTAATTTTGTATCCTGCAACTTTGCTGATTTCAGATATTAGTTCTAGTAGTTTTGGAGTGGAGTCTTTAGGGTTTTTTATGTACAGTATCATGTCATCTGCAAATAGTGACAATTTGACTTCTTCTTTACCAATCTGGATGCCTTGTATGTCTTTGCTTTGATTGCCGTGGCTAGGACCTCCAGTACTATGTTGAATAACAGTAGAGAGAGTGGGCATCTTTGTCTTGTTCCCGATCTTAGATGGAAAGCTTTCAGCTTCTCGCTGTTAAGATGATGTTAGCTGTGGGTTTGTCATATATAGCCTTTATGATGTTGAGATACTTGCCGTGTATACCATTCTGTTGAGAGTTTTAATCATGAATGGATGCTGAATTATGTCAAATGTTCTTTCAGCATCTATGGAGATGATCATGTGGTTTTTGTTCTTCTTTTTGTTGATGTGGTGGATGATGCTGATGGATTTTCGAATGTTGTACCATCCTTGCATCCCTGGGATGAATCCCACTTGATCATGGTGTATGATCCTCTTGATGTATTTTTGAATTCGGTTTGCTAATATTTTGTTGAGTATTTTTGCATCTACATTCATCAGGGATATTGGTCTGTAATTTTCTTTTTTAGTGAGGTCTTTGCCCGGTTTTGGTATTAGAGTGATGCTGGCTTCATAGAATGAGTTTGGAAGTATTCCCTCCTCTTCTATTTTTTGGAAAACTTTAAGGAGAATGGGTGTTATTTCTTCTCTATATGTCTGGTAGAATTCAGAGGTGAATCCATCAGGTCCGGGAGTTTTGTTCTTGGGTAGTTTTTTGATTACCGATTCAATTTTGTTGCTGGTGATTGGTCTGCTTAGTTTTTCTGTTTCTTGCTTGGTCAGTCTTGGAAGGTTGTATTTTTCTAAGAAGTTGTCCATTTCTTCTAGGTTTTGCAGCTTGTTAGCATATAGATTCTCATAATACTCTCTTATAATTCTTTGTATTTCTGTGGGGTCCGTCGTTATTTTTCCTTTCTCATTTCTGATTCTGTTTATGTGTGTAGATTCTCTTTTTCTCTTAATGAGTCTGGCTAGCGGTTTATCTATTTTGTTTATTTTTTCAAATACCAGCTCTTGGTTTCATTGATTTTTTTCTATTGTTTTATTCTTCTCAATTTTATTTATTTTTTCTCTGATCTTTATTATGTCCCTCCTTCTGGTGACTTTGGGCCTCATTTGTTCTTCTTTTTCCAATTTCAGTAATTATGTCTTTAGACTGTTCATTTGGGAATGTTCTTCCTTCTTTAAATAGGCCTGGATTGCAGTATAGTTTCCTCTTAGAACTGCCTTTGCTGCGTCCCACAGAAGTTGTGGCTTTGTGTTGTTGTTGTCATTAGTCTCAATATATTCTTTGATTTCTGTTTTGATTTGGTCGTTAACGCATTGATTCATTAGGAGAATGTTGTTAAGTCTCCATGTATTTGTGAGCCTTTTTGATTTCTTTCTGAAATTTATTTCTAGTTTTTTACCTTTGTGATCTGAGAAGTTGGTTGGTAGGATTTCAATATTTTTGAAATTACTGAGGTTCTTTTTGTGGCCTAGTATGTGGTCTATTCTGGAAAATGTTCCATGTGCACTTGAGAAAAATGTGTATCCTGCTGCATTTGGGTGCAGAGTTCTGTAGATATCTGTTAGGTCCATCTGTTCTAGTGTGTTGTTCAGTGCGTCTGTGTCTTTACTTATTCTCTGTCTGGTTGATCTATCCTTTGGAGTGAGTGGTGTGTTGAAGTCTCCTAAAATGAATGCATTGCTGTCTATTTCCTCCTTCAATTCTGTTAGTATTTGTTTCACATATGCTGACGCTCCTGTGTTGGGTGCATATATGTTTATAGTGGTTATATCTTCTTGTTGGACTGACCCCTTTATCATTATGTAATGTCCTTCTTTATGTCTTGCTACTTTCTTCGTTTTGAAGTCTATTTTGTCTGATACAAATACTGCAACACTTGCTTTTTTCTCTTTGTTGTTTGCATGAAATATCTTTTTCTATCTCTTCACTTTTACTGTGTGTATATCTTTGGGTTTAAAGTGAGTCTCTTGTAAGCAGCATATAGATGGGTCTTGCTTTTTTATCCACTCTGTTACTCTGTGCCTTTTGATTGGTGCATTCTGGCCATTTACATTTAGGGTGATTATTGATAGATATGTACTTATTGCCATTGCTGGCTTTAGATTCGTGGTTACCAAAGGTTCAAGGGTTGCTTCTTTACTATCTAAGAATCTAACTTAACTTTCTTGTTATTTTGAATGCTGTCTGATGTTTCTTTATCTCTCCCTTCCTATTCTTCCTCTTCCATTCTTTATATATTGGGTGTTTTATTCTTTGCCTTTAGTTAGTATTTCGATGGTCTACTTTCTTTGCTATGATTTTATTTTCTCTGGTGACATCTTTTTAGCCTTAGGGGTGCTTCCCCCTAGAGCAGTCCGTTGAAGATATCCTGTAGTGGTTTATGAGAGGCAAACTCTCTCAACTTCCATTTGTCTGGAAATTGTTTAATCCCTCTGTCATATTTAAATGATAATCGTGCTGTATACAATATTCTTGGTTTGAAGCCCTTCTGTTTCATTACGTTAAATATATCATGCCATTCTCTTCTGGCCTGTAAGGTTTCTGTTGTGAAGTCTGATGATAGTCTGATGGGTTTTCCTTTGTAGGTGATCTTTTTTCTCTCTCTAGCTGCCTTTAATACTCTGTCTTTATTTTTGACCTTTGCCATCTTAATTATTATGTGTCTTGGTGTTGTCTTCCTTGGGTCCCTTGTGTTGGGAGATCTGTGGGCTTCGTGGACTCTGAGACTATTTCCTTCCCCAGCGTCAGAAAGTTCTCAGCAATTATTTCTTCAAAGACACTTTCCATCCCTTTTTCTCTCTCTTCTTCCTCTTGTACTCCTATAATGCGAATATTGTTCCGTTTGGATTGGTCACACAGTTCTCTTAATATTCTTTCATTCCTAGAGATCCTTTTATCTCTGCCTCAGCTTCTCTGTATTCCTGTTCTCTGTTTTCTATTCCATTAACAGTCTCTTGCACCTCATCCAGTCTGTTGTTAAGCCCGTCGATGGCTTGTCTGATTTCTGCATAGTCTTTCCTCACTTCCCTCACTTTCTCCGTCAGCTCTTGCACATTTCTCTGTAGATCCGTCAGCATGGCTATGACTTTTATTCTGAATTCTTTTTCAGGAATGCTGTGCATGTCCATCCCTTTAGGTTTCCTCTCTGGGTTTGTCTGGGTCTGAAGCTTTGTCTGTGCCATATTCCTCTGTCTTTTCATGGCTATAGAATTGGTTGCTGGTAGTTGGCACATATGTTAGCTGGGCTCTTTATGACTTTAAAAAGGAAAAGAAAAGAAAAGAAAAGAAAAGAAAAATAATAATTATAAAAAGAGGGAGAAAAGAAAGAGAAGAAAAAACAACCACTAAAAAAAAAAAAAACGCCCACCGGGAGTTGATTCTGTGTGAATGCTGTAGGCGGCACTGTTGCTCCACTATTCCAGAGCCGTGGCCCCACCATTCCGCAAGCCCCTTTATAGCTCTGGCCGGGTTAGGAACGAATGGGAGGCTGTTGAGCTCTGTGGGAGTCCTAAGTGCGGCCACCCTTTCCCAGTCGCCAGCTAAGGTGTCCGAAGCTTCCCAGGACTCCCAGCCTGCTGAGCTGAGTGTGCCGGGGCGATGCGATCCTCTGCTGGACTCCTGTCTCTTTAAGACCACTGAAAAAAACGCGTGCTTTTCTTCTTTTTTTTTTTTTTTTCCTTCCCTGAGCTGGCTGTCTGGCACTTTCCCCCCTGAGACCCTGCTCCCTCTGTCTCTCCAATCTCTGCTACACCGTGTGCTGTGTGTCAGCGCTCCCGGCGCAGATCACCGGGGCTGGTTATTTCGCGGGCCTGTACTTCCAGTCCCTCCCGGCTCTGAATCCTCTCCTCCCTCCGGTGCGCTGGGGTGGGGGAGCGCTGGGGTCCTGCTGGGTTGCGGCTCCGTATCTTACCCGCCTCACTGGGTGCTGAGTCCTCTCAGGTGTAGCTGCACGCTGTGGGCTCTCCTGTGTATTCTGGTCTCTCTTTTAGGAATAGTTGTATTTGTTGTGTTTTCGTGGATAAATATAATGTTGGGAGGAGATTTCTGCCGCTCCGCTTACGTTGCCGTCTTCCCAACTACTCATAATTTTTTTAAACTAATATGTATGGATGTACACCATTAATTGCATAACATTTCATTATATAAGTGTACATTAACTTACTGTATTTTTCTCCTGAGATTGGGCATTTATTTTGGACATGTGTAGAAAAATGTAAATGTTCAAAGAACTGGCTGTGCTGTTTTTAATAGATAGAGCCTAGAAATGACACAAATGTTTTCAGAATACACTACAAGAAGTAGAATTGTTAGTTTGAAAGGTATAGATTTAATATGTATATAGAAATATCACTTTGTAAAATATAATGAAATATTACAGATTTATAAATATGAAATCATTGCCCACATTTAATTTTCCTTCTCAAAGATAACCTCCATTCGATGTGGGTCTTTCCAGACTTTTTTCCTCTATGGATACATGGAAAATTTTATAGTGAGGTTCATAGTTTTACAGTTTTTTTAATCCCTATGATCATATTATACATATCATTCTGCAACTTTAATTTTTCCTCTTTTTATTTCCTGAAAATCTTTCCGAATATGTAGAGATTGCCCCCTAGCACATATACATACACTGTACACCTAGACAGCCACATCCATGTATATATGTTAAATGTCCCCCTTACATGGTAGTCATGTTGGATCTTTGGTTTACCTGTCAAGAGACTTTGGGAGTTTATTACATGGTTCATTCAAAACAAGTAAGTCAATTTGACGGTATTCATACTGTATGCAAGGCCCTGGGGAAACTAAACTGCTGGAGACCTGAGCTCATAGTCCCATGAGGAAACCTAGCACAAGTAGATGTTTGATGGCAAAATCATTCCCTGGCAGCAGAGGAGGGACATCCATCAGTCCAGGGAAGCCATGGTCACAGACAAATTACGTGAACAGACCTGGGTTCCCATCCTGGTATCTGTGGCTTATTGACTGAGACTTTAGGTAAATTGTTAATTTCTCTATCTTAGTGTAGGATGGAGGTAGTAATGCCCTGCAATGCCATCATACGTATTCATTGGAAAAACGACTACAGTAGAGGAGTGTTGTAAGTCCATTAGTAGGTGGCTGGTTAAGGAAACAAATTTAACCTGGTAACAATGTTCTGCAGGTATGAAAAGTCAAGTCATTCTGTGTGTACTGTCAGTGCTTGAACTCCGAGAGGTGTTGAGATTGGTATGTGGTTTGCTACCATTTGTGTAAAAGTGTAAGGTCCAGTGGTATGTATCTATACATGTGCTTACATTTACAAAGACCATCACAAGGATGTCAAAGCCCCTTAACAGTGCCCACCTTTGAGGATGGCAGCCTGGGGTCAGGAGAGAGAGAAGTTTGCTTTCCACATAAACCCATTTGTGCTATTTGAATGACCATGTGCATTTATTATTAAAGGGAAGTTTTTTACAATTATGAATAAAATAGAACTCAAATTTATCATAAAGTAAGATGCTATCAACCAAATAAAACTTATCAAATCTTTTTATATGGCAGTTTTTCACAATCATTTTATGAAGTGGTTATAAGCATGGACTTTGGAATAGGCGTTTACTGACTGAGTGCTTAGAAAAATTATTTAAGTACTCTAAACCCCCTGTGAAATAGGAAATAACAGCTACCCAATGGCGCTGTTGTGCTCATGAGATAAGGCCATGGAGTGGAAAGCAGTTGAAGCGGTGCCTGACGTGCTGCAAGCACTCAAGTGATCGTTGTGTTATGGGCAGGATGTTGTGTGTCCACCAGGACCCTGGCTGCACATGGCAGTTATCTAACTCCGTGGTCTCCCACGGAAGAAGGGGGACTTGCAGGCTGTCACAGGTGGGAGGCGCAGGTAGATCTGGGCTTGGGCGGCTCTGCCTCGCACCTCCTTGCCGGCACCGGGACCCAGTCTCAGTCTCACCAGGACCCTCCGTGCTACTGTCTTCAGTGCTGGCCGGGTTCCCAGGCAGCCCGCGGCTTCCATCCCGTCAGCCTCATCACCCCAGGGCAAGAGCCCAGCCCAAGCGTTCCCAGAGGAAAACGGGCCACCGTGCCGGGCAGGCGGAGCCGGTGTTTCCCACAGCCCACTGGCTGGCTGCCCAACAGGTAGTCCTGTTGGTTTGATTCACACGTTTTCGGAAACGTCCTTCCGTCACAGAGTCGTGTCACAGTCAGGACGAGGTCTCAGAGCTAGCGGTGCGTCCATAATGAACGCTACCTTGATAATACCCCAGGAAGATGCTGCGGGGGTGACCTGCGTTGCCTCTTCCTGTCCAGCCTTTACTCCTGCTTAGGACCGAGTGGCTGGGCACCAAATTCCCGTGAGCACTGGAGAGATTAGTTGCTTCACTGGTAAGGGCCGTGTAACGTGAAGATCTGCTTGTCAGTCAATGACTCTCCGTTCAGCAAGATATTCACAGTAAGAGCAAATGCACTGAACGGCTGAGACAGGGGATTTCCACCTGCTCTGGTGCCCAGCCCAGAGCCAGGGGCTGTAGGCAAGGAATACTTGCACTGCTTAAATCCTCCATCGGGATTTTTGTTTGTTTTACCATATGTGTGTTTGAATTTGCTTATGGTGAACATAAAATAATGCTATTCCGTCCTATATCAGAATGTTTAGCTTCCCTCTAGAATGGCCCAGTCATTGTGCCCACCCTCAGATAAGTCCAGTTCAGTCCCATTCACTAGCCGGTGGGGAGAGAGAACAGGATACCCCAACAGGACATCCATCGAGGAGGGGAGGGACGGCAGTGGCCACCTCCTGGAGAGCACCGTGTCTTTCAGAACAGGAGTAATGGCACCTGGAGATCTGGTGGAGACATGACTTGCTGGTAGAGCCAACACAGCCGCCTCAGTGCCCGTCCTCCGGGAGGGTGTCCCTTCCTGAGCAGCTCGTTCCTTCTTGGTGCAGATTCATGCACTTAGTGATGGATTCCCGTAGAAGCTGAGATCTCATAGACCTTTGCTTTCTAGACTGAAAGGTTCTCTGGCAATGGAAGTGCCTTTCAAATGTGGCAGATGTTCTATCTAGTGTTTAGATTTGGTCACGCCACAATTTGGTGCTTGGTAACCACAGTCACACATCCCGACTAGTCCTGGTCCTTGAAGTTAGGTCTCAGTTCCTTAGCAATGGATCTCTGGGAATTTCCCCAGCCCACAGCTTCCGTGGGCCACGGCCTCAAACCACTGAAACAGCGGCGCGGATGGGGAGGCAAAACCAACGTGTCCCAAGGGTCCCTGCCACGGGCGGCCCTTTCCGTGAGGGCCCAAGGGGGGTTCGAGGCGTTCAGGGGCCCAGGGACCACCCAGAAGCTCTGGGCCCAGACTCTTGCCTGCCTTTTGTGGATGTAAGCCTGGGCAGACAATACAGCTCTGTTGTACTGGATTGCCTTTTACAGAGAGAAAAGGCCTCCGTAGCAAAGCTGTTTTCTTCTTTAGTTTTAGCTAAGCCTCAGATGAAGCTTCTCGATCAGTAATGATTTCCCGAAGGCCCTCAGAAGTGGCCAACACGCTCTGCTTCTCCTTGACAAGGCTAGCCAGCTCCCCGTTGCCCCACAGCCCATCTTGACGCAGCCAGCCCCACAGGCTGTGACTTGCAACACCACACTTCAGGCTCCTGACTCAGCTTTAAGCAAAAAGATTGTATTGACAAACGTAACTGAAAAGTCTTCCAGTTTCTGCACTGCTTTCCCAGGTAGCTTCCAGCTACAAGCTTCCAACCTTACTGGGAAGGCGCACCCACTTCTTGCCAGTAGTTCCAGAAGAATTCCTGGGGTTGGCCTTTGTTCACCCAGCTGTGGTCGTGTACCACCCTGACCCAGTCACCACAGGGCCAGGGGACACAGTGATCGGCCAGGCCGGGTCACCTGTGTGCACAGACACACCTGGGCTGTGAGAGGGAAAGGGTGACCCCGAAAGAACCATCAGGGACCTTTTGCCTAATGAAGACAGAATGTTTGCTAGGCTAGCTGAACAACAGGCCCGTGGAAGGATTTGACGTAATCTTTGGAGGGGAAGTTAAGAAAATTTGCTAATTGTTTCTAGGCCTTTACATGATTTTTAGCTCTGTTGTCCGGCAGGAAGGTAATATATGCCACAAATGCAACCACATGGTAAAAAAAAGTACAGATGGAAACGTGCAATAATTCTGTCTTATTTAATAATATTTTATAAAGCCCAAATATCATTTTAATGTGCAATCAGCATAAAAGTTATTGAGATATTTGACCCTTTTTTGTGCTAAGTTTTCAAAATCCTGGATATTTTACACTTACAGTCAATTTGGAAGAGCCACATGTGGCTAACTGCTACCCTAGTGAACGAAACATGTTTAGCTGATAACTTTCCATCAGAAGCTGGGTATCTGTTATCGGCTTATCAGTCACTACTTCTGTTTCTGTGTCCGGGGGAGTTATTTTGACATCATCAGTTCCCTCCTTAGAAGAATCGGCGTTCAATGAGCCTGACTGCACGTTCCCCCGTGGCATCTCTGGCTGGTGCCGGCTCTGCGTGAACATCACTGACAGCCGTACAGTCAGTGCTCAAATGACTTGTCTACCTGTGTTCCCCAAGCCCAGTGCCAGTACACAAAGACACTACTGGAGCATTATATTAAATTTAAAACCTAGGCAAGGACTTTCATTTGCCAGGTTTGATGCCAAAGTGGAGAAAGTGACTCTAGTTTGAGGCCTGAGGGTTCGCAGCATTTGTTATTCTGATGAATGACCATCGGTCTGCTGGTTGTGTTGCTATTCAGTCACTGCTTCTCTCGTTGAATATGTATGCAGACAGGTGATTGAATACCTACAGAACCCCAGGCTCTGTGCCAAGCACTAGGTACACAGAGATAAATGGGGACCAGTTTCTTTGCCTTAAAGGAAATGAAAACCAGATAAGTAAAATAGCTCTTAAAACCAGAAAGTGTTATGATACAAATAAGCAGTGTTTGGGGGGCAGAGAGAAGGGAGTTCACCCCGGTCAGAGTTGGAGACAGGCGAAAAAGTCTCGCTGGGAAAGAATGAATTTAAGTTCTGTGGTGCCTGCTGTATCCTTGCCTAGCTTGGCCCATGAGCCAAGTCAGTGAATGTGTGAACCGAGCGGCTCCTGAGTCCAGTCCTGAAGGATCTCTGGATTTGTCCATCTGAAAGTAGATGGATAATCATTGCAGGTGAAGAGGGAAAACGTTTGCATGATGGCCCAGCTCCAGGGGCAGAGTCCTAGGCTGTGGGGAATGCTGGGGTCCCACGTGAGGAGGAGCCTGCAGCATTTGGCGGGGCCAGTAACAAATGGTGGGCTTCTTATCACAGGCAAAGCGAAGGCTGGAGCTGGGAGAAAGCGGACATCAGTACCTCTCAGATGGTTTAAAAACCCCCAAGGGCAAAGGAAGAGCTGCAGTACGGAGTCCAGACAGCCCCAAAAGTAAGGATTCCTTCATCCCTTCTCCTTGCCCAGGGCTTCCCAACTGTCCAGGCTTGTGGCTGAAGGGATGCCAAGTTGTGACTATTTTGGCATGTTGCATTCTTTCCCATTTCTTTCTGTGCCTATCCAAAAAATAAACACATTGTCTGCAGACACCCAGTAAAAGGTCTAGTCACACTCCGGTACCTGATGACTGTTGCAAGGGGAGGCCCCTTTCAACATGGCAGTTTCATTTTTCAACTCAGGACACCAGCTCTTTGCCCGCTGTATAATCAGACTTGATGTTGACTCCCCTTAATGGACATCACTTTAGTGACTGAGGCTAACTGGGTGTGGACAGCTGAGCCCTGAATCTCCTGCTTAGCAGATAGCAGCACAGGCATCGACAAGACCAATAAATGGCAGCTAGTTTCCCTTTCTGTTGAATCTGACCGTTGCTGCTTTGGGGAGAGAAAGAAAAGCAGGTTGGGAGTAGCTAAATAGTCCTTTATATGTCTTTGGCCTTTAATGTAAAGGCCAAATTAGACTTTTTCTCTCCATTCCTTGGTTATAAATTAAGCAATCCATGAACTGTGTGTCATGCTCAATTACACCCTTGACGTGTACACTTCCTGGAGAAAAAATACTGTATTAAAAAAGGACATATCCTTCAAGAGGGATGGAGAGATTGGACTGATAGACTTTTCCAGGTATGCTTCATTCATCATGTGAAAAGTTGTTGAACGAGTCACGCACACGTTGGGTCCGTCTGAAGACTCTCTCGTGTGTTGGGGGGACTCAGCCGGGCCCCACTGGGTTCAGCTCTGCAAGTGCTGATCCCGTGAGGCTCCCACACCTTTTCATTCATTCAGCAGAGGTTTTTGAGCACCTACTAAGTGTGAGATCCCTCACTAGACCCAGGGAGGGGGTAAGCTAAAATAGCAACAACTGAGAGCTCAGTCAAATGCTTTAATCGGACAGAAGCTCTACTGCCCCTTCCTTGTCTAATACAGCGAATCCATAGCTTTCTGTAACTTAACCAAAAACAGCAACCCAACTTGGCTTCTGGTACTAATTCCTTGGGCTGCAGTGGGGAAGAGGGCTTGCCTGACTGCAAAGAAACCCTTCATTCTTTACCTTTCCCCCTATTCCCCACCCGCTGGATTTTTGTTTTTCTTTAAGCTCCAAAATCTCCCTCAGAAAAAACACGGTATGATACATCCCTTGGTCTGCTCACCAAGAAGTTCATTCAGCTACTGAGCCAGTCGCCTGATGGGGTCTTGGATTTGAACAAGGCAGCGGAGGTGCTGAAAGTGCAGAAGAGGAGGATTTACGACATCACCAATGTCCTGGAAGGCATCCACCTCATTAAGAAGAAGTCTAAAAACAACGTGCAGTGGATGTGAGTATGAGTCACGGCCCCGCCCCTGCCCTGATGGGGTCCCTTCCCCCGCACTGGCGCTCCTCCCCACCATCCCCTCTCCACGCCCACACCTCATGTCTCTGCTCTCCTGCTTTTTCTCTCTCTCCTTCTCTCTGGCCTCCTCAAATCCTTAGCCAGAAGTTCAAAGTCTCTTTACAAAGAGACCTTGTGTGTAGATACTATCAGAGATGAAAGGTTTATATTCCATGAGCCTCAGGCAGGGGGATCCTGGGATTGAGTGGACTGTGCTCACTCACGTGTTTAACCTGGTGAATGCCTGTGCGTGTCTTCGGCTTGTGTCTAAAGGAATCTGGAGCTTAACCGTGGCTGTGTGTTAACATATCTGTGTGCGTGCACAGCTGCCGAGAATCTATCCGTGGTTCTAATGCAGATTAACTCACTTCCTGTGTAAATTATGGCAAAGACCTGAGAGCCTCAGTTCCTTCTGGAAAACCAGGGTGATGGCACTTGTTGCCTTCATGGCCACATGGGTGATCAGATGTGTGCAGGTGTCACGTGTGACTGTGGACAGAGCACCTGAACGGCCGGTATTCAGAAGGAACTATTAAAGCTTTATTGGAAAGAGTAAATCTGTTACCGGGCCTTTGACAATCTACTGTTTCGAGTGTATTGAGATGAACAGGTCACTTCTCTGTGTCATTTGGGGTTTTGTGACGGTTCGGGGACCTGGTTTAGAGAAGCCTGTCGCCGTCTTTGTCGGTGCGCACAGCACACAGCACGGATCCGTTCCCTTAACCTCCTTTCCCGTTTGAGTCGCTGTGTGAGACCCTCAGAAATCACCTGGGTCTTTCATGCTGTCAGGATGTTTTATTGAATTCTGAGCCATCTTTTCTTCCAGGTTTCCCTTTCTACGTCTTTCTATCCTTTCTCTCCCTCCTGGGAGGCCTGTGGAGGGAGGAGCCGCCTCCCTGTGCCCTTTGAATTGGAGGCTTCTGCGGAACCAGGCCTCCCTGGGGGAAAGAATCCTGGAAACAGCAGCGTGTGGTTTTGTTTTGTTTTTCTAGTTAATTTCTATGGTGTGGAAAGTGGAGGACTCTGTGTATGAAAAGATACATATAAATGTTCAGATTTTAACACTTGGTCAACAAGCTGTGGCCTCCTGTATCTGGAGGGGACACTGACCCATCCCCACCCCGCCTCCCTTTCGCCTTTCCCGTGTTGGCCTCTGGAGTGGCCATGAAGAGTCTGTGTTTGGGCTTCCAGGGGCTGCAGTCTGTCTGAGGATGGGGGCCTCCTGGCCCAGTACCAAGGCCTGTCCAGAGAAGTGACCGAGCTCAGTCAGGAAGAGAAGAAACTAGATGAACTCATCCAGAGCTGCACCCTGGACCTCAAACTGCTAACCGAGGATTCAGAGAATCAAAGATATCCTTTGCGTCCCTGTTCACTGGGGGTTAGTGCGTTCTAGACTTCCCAGAGGTGACAGTCGGACTTGGGTGCACAGGTACAGTGTTACACTGGTTTTGTGCAAGCGTGAGAGAGGTGGTGTGTGTGTATGTTTGTGTGTGTGTAAACTCCCTTACTTTTGCTTATAAGTCAGTATTTAGGGATGGCTAGTCATGGGACTGGATCCTATCATACCTGTTTTAGTGGCCAGATGGGAACTATTTTTTAAACCATTTTTTCACATATGGTTGGGACATGTGGATACACTCATAGTAAGGCAACACTGTAAGATATGTAAGGTGCCAGTATTAATATTAATGACAACGTTCAGCAGATTCATCGTTGGCTTCCCAGATTTTTTGGTGGGCGTTAGCTGTCATGTTGGGGTTCTCACGTTCTATTTTCTTTTCATCAGATCCTGGAGCAATTGGAATTTGTTGAATGTGATGGAGCTGCAGTTGCAAGAATTAAAAGTATAGGAAAGTCATTCCATAACTTTTAAAGTGATTACACTGATTCACAACACCAGAAACTCATTCCAGAGGTATCTCAAGGTCTGAGATATCTCAACTTATCCATGCATCTACAAACATTAGTCCTTGGAAATAAAAATATAAAAAGCCAGTTCACTTTCTGTGCCAGCTGACAATCTGTTGACCTTCTCAGGAGAATTTACTGCATCATCTCAGTTCAGACGAGGGAGGAGAGAGCTCACTTCATTCTGTCGACAAGGAGATTTCATGACAACTCTCAGTTATTAGCAGAAGACAAAAACAGTATTTTAAGTTACCCCTCTCTAATTTTAGTTCCCAACTTCTGATTATTCCACATTTACCTTTGTCAGATATGAAATAAAATATGTCCTGTCCAGTTTTTTCCCATGTATCATCTCTAATAGACCTTCCCTTGGAGGGTATGAGGACATTTATTTTCCAACTCAGGCAGGTTTTTGAAACTGCAGTTATTCGGTTCCTGTTGACCGAAGGATCCGCTGTGTCACTGGTGCCTAGTGAGAAGAGGCATGGTGACTGGAGCCCCTGTGGTGGCCAGAGCAGGTTTACAGGAGAAGAAAGGAGATTCTCTCTAGTGAGGCTGTTCCATTCATTGTTCAGTGGGGAGCCCCTTTGAGACGATGTGGTTACACGTGACTGGCAGCTCTCCGGAACATGTAGCTTGCATCACTGTCACCTACGCTAGCTTTCTCTGGGGCTTTTGTGGCAGGAAAATAGAAGCTTCCTTGCAGGGGACTGCTAACCCAAGAGGCAGATTCAGGAGCGCAATGAAAGTACTTCTGCATGCTTCTGAGTTTGTAAGATTAGGGAATATGTTTGCACAATTTACTTCGATTTACCATTCAGTTCCGAATTTGGTACAGCTTGTTCACAAATGTGTTGAAATTTTCCTTCCTGCAGCATGTTGAGTAATTGTAGATGAGTTTTTAATAAGTTCTTGTCACATAGCTTTTTGACAGTGGGCTGTGAGCTAAGTACCTGATTATCAGTTTCCCCAGTGTTCTCAGTAAAAATTCAGAACTGTCAAGTCTTCTGAAACGGCAGCAGTTGGCTTCCTTAGTGAGACAGATGGTGACCTAAAACCCGGAATCCTGCATAGGTCCTCTCAAGCCCAACACTGAATTAGCTGTCGTCTCACTGGTGAGACTTAAAAGAGATAGTCTGTGATAGAGGCTCCCCCCAAACTATACATGCTGATTTGAATGTGCTTTCTTCTGGACAGTAGGTTCATACTCTCTTCAATTTCTAATAAGAAGTGACTATTCTAAGGGACATCCTTTCCTCTGGCCCCCTAAGCCCTGTTTCTGTCTTAAACATGTAGATCGCACACTCTGCCCCGTTACCTGCAGAAATGCCTTCACTGAGTTGTGATTTGCTATTGTTTCCTAGGCATTTTTTGTGGATTAACATAAGAAAGCGCTGGCTAAACACACTGTACATTAATTATGTTCCTCCGAGTCCCTTATATAAGAAAGCTATGCAACCTATTCTCTTTTTGTGCCAAGTAAAACCCTGTCTCTTTGGGCAAGCTTGCATGAATATTTTCATCACATAACGTACCATATTCTTCGTGATTATCCCCTCGGTTTGGCTGCCAGGGCTCTTAAAGAATTGTTCAGTGCTCAGAGTAGGAATGCTATTTCTTATATAAATACTTACACTATTCACTCTTTTCCCCTAAGACAGTGTTTCTTCAAATTCATTCAGGTTGCAGAACATCTGAGCGCTGCTTTCCTCCTTGTGAACACTGAAGTATTGATAGTTAATAGTGCACAAAGGACAGTTTTCTAACAGAATGACGCTCCTGTCAGTAGGCAGTACACGGTCACAGAAGCCGAGGTGCATGGAATGCGCTGTCTTCCTGAGCCGTGCGCTGACTCTTCCCGCTCGTGTGTCTGTTTGCCACACATGCGTTCTGGGTAGCCGCTGACACTTGCTTATAGTCAGGTGGCAGAAGTGACTGAAATTTCCAAAAACCTGTGGTTAATAAAGCTTACATTTTTTCCATAGATGGGGATCTGCCATCCTTGAATTTGAGTGATGGGACATTTCGCTGACGTTCATGCAGACTGTGCCCCAGAGGCACCTGGCTTGAAAATCCCAGACCGAATTGGGTTTTGGTTTTCTTTTGAGAGTTTGACTATTCTGTTTCTATGCTTGTTTTAATATTTTAAATAGCTATGTCATTTTTAGAAATGGGCATGGAAAAACTATACATTTCTCTTGTTTAGAATATCTACCAGAAAAGAAGAGTCACGGGAGATCCCATATATCTAAAGACCTAGAAGGAGATACTGGTATATTCTTACAAGTCAAAAGACACTTGAGATTTTTACTGTGCATCTATTTTGTTATATTCATAATGGTTGCATCTGAGGCCATTAGCTGGAATGTTTCCTTAACCCTTGCTACGTTAGCTTATGTTACATATCAAGATATTCGAAAAATTAGTGGCCTTAAAGACCACACTGTTATAGTTGTGAAAGCCCCTCCAGAAACACGACTTGAAGTGCCTGACCCAATAGAGGTAAGGAGACAATGTCTTTGTTCATCTGCACAGATCTTTTTGTAATGCCTGGAATTGAAAAGTCACTGATTCATGGGTAAAGTCTGTATTATCCTAAAAACTTGATAGTTCTTTCCCATCTATTTTACATAATCCTCACTTTAAAACATTTCAACAGTTTGACAGGTATTGAGGGTCAAAAACATCTAATCATAGAATAGCAGGATGTTCAACTCAAAGTAGTTTGTGACGCCCTGCCCTTCGTGTACTTTCTCATAATTTGTTATCTGGTGGTTCGCATGGATTTGAATCGTTGGAGGATTTTATGTGGATTATCCTGGATACGGTCCTCATCATGAGACACAAATATTTTAAAGTATCTCCCTACCTTAGCACATTTTAAGACTTTTCATTTATAACATGTTTACTTTTAAGAAATGAAATGGGACTTTGAGTTAATTGATAGCTGGAATATTGTAGGAAAGAAGGGAGCCTATTTTTGTGACAGGTTGCAGTGATAGTTTGATCATACTGGCCTGGACTATGTAAGAGAAAGAAAGATAGTAAAAAGAAAATGCATAGAAAATAAAATAAGAATGAAGCCTGCAAGCTCCCATCTAGAGGTGAGTTCTCACCTTAAATGGTAATAATAGCTCTGTGATCTGGAAGAGGAATTTCAGGCACTGGTGCACTGCATTCTCTTACCACACTCAGTTCCTCCAGCTTACGAGTACTACTCATCCAGTGGCTGTTAAAGCTCGGCATCAAAAAGTTGTGCCTTAAGGGAGTGATAGCATGGAATATACTGTATTTGGCATCCTTAAAGGGCCTTTCAATAGTTTGCATGAATGGAATACATTTAAAGAACACTGTTCACCTTCTCTAGGGCAGGGGTCAGCAAACTTATTCTTTACAGGGCCAGACAGTATTTTTGGCTGTGTGGGCCACATAGCCTCTGTGTGGGCCGCACAACTGCACAGCTCTCCATTAGAGCATGAGAAAACTCCGCCAGAGGCAATACAGGAAGAACGGGGAACGGGCGCGATTCTGCGCCAGTAAAACTTGATTTACAAAAAGCCTGTTTGCTGGTTGCCTGGATTTGGCCCGCAGGCTGTCGCTTACTGACTCCCGCTCTGGAGAATAGCAGCCACCAACAGAGGTGGACGAACAGTGAGGAAGCAAAAGGTACAATGAAAATGACCCTTACTTAACCATTTTTAGGTGGAAGTCACTGTAGGTGTCAAAGAACTTGCAGTTTCAACTTGTTGTTTCCTCTGTCCCTAGAGCCTGCAAATACATTTGGCAAGTACCCAAGGACCCATTGAGGTTTATCTGTGTCCAGAAGAGACTGAAACGCACAGTCCAGTGAAAACAACCAACCAAGACCACAATGGGAATATCCCTAAACCCACTTCCAAAGGTAAGCGTTCCCCTCTGTCGCTTGGGAACTGTCGCACATGAAGGCGGCGAGAGGAGGCTCCTGTATCAGCGCCACAGCCTAGCAAGAAGCAAACCTTCTGTTATTGATGTTAGTAAGGTAACTTTAAAAAAGGCATTCTGACTAGTTTCCGGAGTAAAATAATGACCTTGAGTGAAGGGCTCCTCTGGCTACTCATGGAGTCCCTTCAGCTTTTGCTTCTGGCAGAAGCCGTTCCCTTAACAGTTCCTGAAAACCAGCTCGAACGAGGACTGAAGCTGCAAGCTGTCCGGGTGAATCATCAGCTCCATGTGGCCGCACACCTTTGAGTGATGTGCAGAGAGTATCAGAGAGGGAAAATGAAAATAGTTCGGTGAGAAAAGCCTTTTGCCACAAGTTTTATCTTAATTGCTTTCGCCTTCCCCCTCAGCGCGATGGGGGGTGGAGGCAAAGCCCGGGAGAGTAGGTCTGCTCCCCCTCCGCCGTGCCTGTAGGACAGGAGGCTCGTGGCAGTCTTTTTCTCCCCCCAGTTTTAGGCTAGGGATATGTATTTAGGTTTTTTTCCCTACTATCTCCCAATAAAGCAACAAGAATAGGAGTGATTTACACATATAGGCCTGAATTAATACTGAGCCAAAAAATATAGCATCTCAAATGGTAAAACAAAAGACCATTTTTGTCATCGTAGAAATTCAAAGTGGATATGTCTTATTACTTATATGTTTAGAGGCATCTTTAGTTCAAAAAAGACAGAGCTAAAATCGGTGAGTCTCTCCTAGGGAGCCCACTTTTCTATATGTTTTGCTGTGTTTTGTTTTAATTGGAACAATGACTAATTGATACGAGACAGAAGGTTTTGAACTTGCTAGCCTCTAATCTTTGAAGCTATTTGTATTCTTGTTTGCCAACAGTAGGCATTTTAAAAGATGAGTGAGGGGGCCAGAACAGCTCCAGGCTGGCGAGTCACCTAACGGAGCTGGCCGGCGAAGAGAAGGCCACCCGTGTAGGAATGCTGACCATGTTTGTTCCCACTAATGTCCTTTCAGACTTGGCTGCAACCAACTCAGGACAGAGCGACTGCTCGGTTTCTATGGCGAACCTCTCCCCGTTGGCCTCCCCAGCCAACCTTCTACAGCAGACGGAAGACCAGATTCCTTCCAACCTTGAAGGGCCGTTTGTGAACTTACTGCCGCCCCTGCTCCAGGAAGACTATCTCCTAAGCCTCGGGGAGGAAGAGGGCATCAGCGATCTCTTCGACGCCTATGATTTGGAAAAGCTCCCCCTGGTGGAAGACTTCATGTGCAGTTGATTATGCTTTGTGGGAACCCCCTAAAAACCCTGTATTTTTTATTATGGAACCAGAACATCTGTCATGCAGTGTTGTCCCTTCCCACCTTCTTCCTCCAGGATAGAATCATGAAGTAAACTTCAGACTTCAGAACAAACTGACGTTTTAACGAATTAAACAAAAAATTGTGTAAACGCGCAGAGGCAGGCTCCCCGGAGAAAGCCCTGCTCGGCTCTAGGCTCCAGGCTCCAGAATCTCCTGGACGCGTCAGCAAGCGAGAAATGTGCAATCAGGTGTCTCTCCCCGTGTTACCCTCCCTTCCTCCCGGACTGGCTGGCTGTGCCTGACGGATGCGCTGTGGAGTGGGTCTGGCCGCCGGGCCCACCCCAAAACAGCAATCTTTCTTAACAGCATTTCAAGCCGTGCCTTCTCCGCAGAATGCATGTCTCTGGGGTCCGCTCGCGTGGAACGGAACGGCAGGGACGGTGCACTTGAAGTCATGCAAACGTATGAAATGGATTTCTAAAGCTCTTCTTAGGAATATTGAAGTTACTGTCATAATTCAGCCTAAGCTATGGACCGTGTGTCCCACTAGGAGGTCAGGAGGACCTCCGCAGCCTTTCGCACGGAGACCCCGTGTGCAGATATTCGTTGCAGATGAGAAGTACTGAGTTCGGCCACGCTCAGCTGTGGTGGGTGTTCGTGTCTCCGTAAACCGCTCCTGCCCCCACCCCATTTGTGAGTTTAAGTTGATTTGTAGCAGATGCGGACTTAGGAGTTCTTTGTGGGATCATTTTAGACGTATGTTTTCGCTGCCATGTAAGCATTCCTGCGGCCCCCATCACCATTTCTATCTAGTTGCCTACTCTGAAGCGGTTTTTTGCTCACCCAAATTGTTTAAGCAGAGGTAGTGAACCTCTACCGATCGGACCGTCCAAACGCTGTGGTCCCAGGTTTCAGAGCCCCTGCAGAAGCAGTGCCCCGCGCCTGCTTCCCGGGAGGGCAGCCGGGCCGGGGCCGGGGCCGTGGGAAGGGCTCCGTCCGCCGCACTCAGGGACGCGGGGCTCCGGGCAGGAGGCCCGGGGTGGGAATGGGGGTGCGGGGCGGCACGGGGACCAGCGCCCCGGCCCGGCCGACAGATCCCAGGGCTTCCCACCCGCCCCGGCCCCCGGCCGCTCCCGCCCACTCCTTGGATGCCGAAGCCCGCGGGTATGAGGTGGTCCTATGTAAAAACCTCAAAACAAACAGTTAAATTGAAAGGCTCTGTGCCTGACACAGTAGCCCTGGATCCACGTGTTTGATTGAATGGAAAACATCCCTGAAGGAAAACACAAAACGCAGCGGAAAACCACGAGAGCCCCGCCAGTTCTCTAGGTGGGTTTTCACGCTATGCAAAGCGGTGGTGGGGTCAACACAAGGACCCAGCACTTTAAGCTGTGTGCGTGGGTGTGCGTTTGGGAAGGAAAACAAAGGTGCAGATCGCCCTCCTCCTTCCCCAGCCCCCATCCCAGCCTCCTCCCCTCGCACGCACTGGACCTGGTACGAAACATCCCGTGTGGTCGAGAAGCTCTGGGGCGGGGAGGGAGGGAGCCTTGTGTCAAGTGCCTACTGGAAATGCACTGTGGGGTTTTTTCCTGTATGGGAAACCACTTACGCCAAGCTTTTCCCCAGTTCCCGTATTTATCTCGTCTGGTTAGCTGCCTCTGCTTCCAGCTCTGTGTGCTTCTCCTCACCAGCTGCACAAAGCTGATTTTTTTCCAAAGTCTAAAGACTGAGCTCACCTGGCTAGGTTGTTCGTGTGTTCTGTTGAATTCCTCGTTAAACCTTTTCGTAATGTAATGCCGTATTTATTGTTTTAAAAATGAAAGGAATACTAATAAGTCTTAAAAGTTCCTTCATGCATAAGATTTTTTCCAGTTAATGGGCATAACTGGTGCACATGAATTAGATGTCCATACTGTATTCTGTTTGCATTAGTCATTTTCTCTTGGATAAAGTGTCTGGCACACCAAGTGGGTTAGTGCTACAGGATTTGTGTTACTTTAAGTACTAAGTATGCAGGTTTCCTGGTACCATTGAGTTGCTGCTATTAAAGCTCACACATGAAATGGCCAGAAGTTACAAGTGTGCGAATTATGACTGCGTGAGCCTTAGAAAATAAAAATATAAAGGGTAAAGGTAACACATGAGCTGTCAAACAGTGTTAGGTGTGTGTGTGTGTATGTACAGAGCTGTGCATAGCAGCCGTTTTATTTAAGTTGGTATGTAGTCTACTCACGTTTTCATTATCTAGCAGTTTTGTACAAAAATAGCAATTAATTTGTAAACACTGCCAGAATATTTTCTAGCTGGTTTGTAATTTTTTTAAAGTGATATTTTGTTTATGTTTCTTCGTTGTGGTTCTTGTTTTCATTTTTGTTGTAAGTGTAGATCTGTAAATAAATTTGCAGTATTTAAAGCTTTAGCTTTCAGGCAAAAGAGAGTGAGAACTCAGTGTGTGCATGACAAGTCGTGTGTGTGAGAGGAGGGATTTGAAGGAAGGTGCCCCGCAGTGAGTAGGGCAGCAGTTGTCAGACTGTGGGATTCCCTACGGGAGTTCCTCTTTCCTATGTGGTACATGATTTTGTCAAAAGGAAGTATTCCTCCCAAAACTGGGAGTAGGCAAACTACTAATCAGTTTAGCTTTGTGTTGTATGCTAGTTATGCTAGTTTAAAAAGAAAATATGTAATATAATGTAAAAAAAAAAAAAGCTTTTATGATGGATTTTGTAAATAGATTTGTTACAGGGTAACCTGTTCTCTAGCTGTGATCTTACCACTTCAAATGGGTGTAATTTGAATAAATTTTGTATGGTAAAGGATCAATAAAATGACTTTTTTTAAGAGTTCAGACTTGTAAATGGATTTTCTTAATTATTTTGTGCTTCTGTATTAATTTCAGTTTTAAAGACATGCTTTAACAAGTTACCCATTACTTGGGACTTTGGGAATTGAACAAATACTGGTTGAACAGAAGAACTTGCCATGTCTCTGACCACCTGCAGAAACCACTCCCAGGTATTGAAGGGTTTTTACACTAGAAAACTGACAAGTCAAATTTTATTCCTCATGAAGAGTGTGAAGCAAGTAAGTTTTCATTCTCAAGATTGATAATTACCTCCCTTGTTCTAGATTCCGTACTTCTTGTAATGCCACTTTTGAGCAGATGAGGATTTTTTTATTGCCAGGTCACCCTCTTAACTCAGCTTATCATCTAAAAGTCCAAAATGCATATTGCACACACACACAGCGCACACCCACACAATCAGTACACAAGAGTATCAAGTACAAGAAAGAAACCATCTCTGGTGCCCTGATGTAGTCATCCAGAGGCAGCCACTGTTCTCATTTTTCTTAAGTGTATACTTGTAATCTGTTTGTTTTCTAGGCATGCATGTATATTTTAACTTAAATCATAACGTGCTCATCTGTAGCTCTTTTTTTCCCATATCTTGTACATTTTCCACGCTGGTACTTACAGACCATGTTAACTGTCTTCAAAGGCTGCATAGAATTCCAGTGATTAAAAACTTATTTAATAATTTATTTACCTAGGGAATTTCCTGTTTGAGAGATATATTTGCTTGTTTTGCTATAAAAAATAACTTCTAAGGCTTATTGAATAGTATTTTAAATGTATAATGCCAAGTATTTTTTTATGTGGTAAAATACACATAACGTAAAATTTATCATTAGTTGCAATTGCTACATTCACGATGTTGTGCAGTGATGACGACTTTCTAGTTCTAGAACATTCTTCTCATCACAAAAGGAAACCCCATACCCATTAAGCAGTCACTTTCCCCATCCCCTGTTACTTCCAACCCCTGGTAACCACTAAGTCTGCTTTCTGTCCCTATGGATTGGCCCATTCTGGATATTTCCTATAAATGGAATAATAGAATATGTGACCTCTGGTGTCTGCCTTTTTTCACTTAGTATAATATCCTCACGTTCATCCACGTTGTAACAGGTGCCAGTATTGCCTTCCTTTGTATGCCTGAATAATACTCCATTGTGTGGAGGGACCACATTTTGCTTATTTATTGATCAGTTGATGGACATTTGGGTTGTTTACACCTTTTGGCTATTAGATTGACAGGTACTATTTTAAGTGCTTTATATGAATGCTCCATAGTTTTCAAAGCATACATCACTAGCTAGTACTACATATGTTGCCTCCTCTTCTAGGATGTAAGCTCAGTGAAGAGAGATAACTTTGTATTGTTCACTACTGTGTCCCCAGCTCCTGGAATAGTGCCTGGCACAAGATGGCACCTAAAATAGTTGAATGAATTATTCCTATTTGGCAAATGAGAAGTCTATGGTTTAAGAATGTCAAAAAAAAAAAAAAGCCCAAAGGCAACACAGTGATGTAGAGAGTTCAAAGGCTTTCTCTGTGCTGTCCACATCTTCCTCATTCTGTGCTGGACTTTTTTTTTTTTTTTTTTTTTTTTTAGAATTATGCATTTCATCCTTTTTAATTCTGCCCAGAGTCCCATTTTTCCAGTTGGGGCACCTGATTTGCAAGCCAACATAACTGCTATCCTACGCAGGGATCTCTATTTGATCCTGATGTCACAAAGGAAAATGACAAGCTTAAGTGGAAGGCCATGCACTGGGATACCAGTGTGAACTTCTGCACTGGCTATTTAGAATAAATCAGCCAAGAGTCCATCAGACTAAAAGAAGTAACATTTGTCATAGGAAGTTGCTATGATCCACAGAATGCAAAGAGCAAACTTTTCATTGTGTCCTTACGTCTAGGACTTGAAGACTGAAAGACAAACAGGACAATTTATTAAAATAATCAGAAATGTTTGTAACAGCAGATATAACTGTTATGCTTTGTGTGTGTTTGTGAAGAGCTCTATTAGAAAGCTATGGAGTTCCCTATGCAGGAGATTCTGGGACGTGCTACGGAAGATAGAAGAGACAAGTGCCGTGGTATCAGGAATGTGCCTCAGAAAAAATGTTGGGAACTCCAGTAGTGCTTTTGTTGGGGGACTTCAGGACTGTGTTACAGGTCATATAATAGAACTGATAGTTCCTAGGGGAAAGGAAGGATGTAACATCTCTCCTACATCAGTTACAGTGACTGACCACACACAAGTCAGGAATACAGAAACATGGGAAATCAAGATAAATCAAAACCATCAAGGCCTGGTTTTCCAACTCAGACAAAGCCCTCTCAACTGGAGAATGGTCTTAGGACCACAGAATTTCAGTTGAGAGGTGACCTTATTTCACCAAGTTGCTAACTTCATCATGTGACAATTCAGTGATCACTTCTTTTTTATCAGGAAAAACATTTCCAGAATCCTAGTCCAGCGCACTTTCTGCTGAATCCATAAGGTCTCTTAGTTCCCCTATTCAGACAGGCAAATCAGAAACCTGCTTCTTCCCAATTTTAGCCACAAACCACAGCCTCAATGTCATGGTTAATTCATCATTTTGAATTAATATAAGCTGGAAGTTCCCTGTCCATATTGCCCACTAGCACTGTAACTCCTACTCTTCCACACCACATTTCATGGGTTTATGCTATCATCCTCTGTGCCTATGAGCATAACAGCAAATTGGGAGAGACAAACACCAAACCAGAGATCCAAGAAGCTCACAAGACACCAAGGAGAATAAAAGATCTGCACCTAGGCATATCATATACAAACTGCAGAAAATCAAAGACAAAGAGGAAACCTTGAAAAAGATGGAGGGGAAAAAACCTTATCTATACAAGAAAAAGGGTGGGTATTATATATTGGACTTTCCAGAAACCGTGCAAGCAAGATGGGAGTGGAATGAAATATTCAGTGTTGAAAGAAAAAAAAACTACCAACCTAGAATTTCATATCCAGAGAGATTATCCTTCAAAGTGTAAGTGAAATAAAAAATTTCTCCAACAAATAAACATTGAGAGAGTTCAATGCCAGCAGTCATACCTTTCAAGAAATGTGAAAAGATATTTAAAGAAAAGGAAAACAATATAGGTCACAAACTCAGATCTAAATAAAGAAGAGTGTAGAGAAGGAATAAATGAAGGTAAATTAATTTTCTTATTCACAATTGAGCTAACTGTAGCAGTTTGTTCATAATTATAATAGCAACAATATATTGGAACATTAGAGCTTATGGGTAAGTGGAATGAATCACAGCAAAATCTTAAGGTATAAGAGGGAAATATTGGAATGGTGTGTCACAAGATCCCTGCACTGCATGTGATGTAGAATAGTGTAATTTTAAGATGGACTTAGATTCACTGTAAATGTATACTGCAAACTATGCAAATCTAAGTCATCTTGGGTTTGGTGAAGCCTTTTGAAATACAACACCGAAAACATGACCCATGAAAGAATAGTGATAAGTTGAATGTAGCCTAATAGAACAGTATTTGTGCCTCATTCTTAAGGTAGGTGGTTAGTTCAGATACTTGTTTTATTACTAAGCATCCAAATTTTCATGCTACCTTTATTTTTTACCTATATTTTTCATTTTATATATAAAATTATAAAAGTTGACATTTTTTTCCTAAGGATGTGCCCCAAAATGGCAGAAGGATACAGGGAAGGAATTGACAGGCCCTTTGATAGACAACTGGTAGATGCCGAATGTGATCTTTCTTGCCCATTGCCCATTGGATGCACCTGTCCAGCTCTGACCCCCCAACACCCCAGCCAAATTCCCTTCTACCAGCCAGGTCAGTATTTGGCATCTTGGATCTTACTATTCCAGCTCTGGCTATGCGTGCAGGTAATGAAGAGCAGAGTCAATGAAACTATTCTATTAAATATTGTCTAGAAATAACCACACAACTCAGTTTAAAACCTTCTTTGAGACTCTGCTCCTTTTTTCTTATTTATTGTACTTTGTGGGAAAATGTCATGTAATACATAGATAAATTTCATCTGTTAATTATTTAGCTTCTTTAAATTACAAGGGTATTTTTTTCATAATGAAATTACCCATTTTTCCCTCTCATATTTCTTTTTGGCAATTATTTGGCATAATTAAAATAGATAATACTAAGCCATCTGTATTTCTTTGGAAAAATGTTTAAGTTCTCCACCCATTTTTTAATGGGGTTATTTTGGGGGTATATTGAGTTCTTTATATATATTGGATGTTAACTCCTTACTGAATAAATAATTTATGAATATATTCTCCCATACTCTATGTTGCCTTTATGTTCTACTGATGGTGCCCTTTGCTCTATAGAAGCTTTTAAATTTTATGTAGTTCCACCTGTTCATTTTTTATGTTGTTTATTTCCCTTGCCTGAGGAGATATGTTCATGAAGAAGTTGCTCATGTTTATATTCATCAGATTTTTGCCTATGTTTTCTTCTAAGAGTTTTATGGTTTCATGACTTACATTCAGGTCTTTGATCCATTTCAAGTTTACTTTTGTGTACGGAGTAAGACAATAATCCAGTTTCATTCTCTTACATGTAATTGTCCAGTTTTGCTAACACCAGTTGTTGAAGATGCTGTCTTTTCCCCACTGTATATTCATGGCTCCTTCATCATATATTAATTGACCATATATGTGTGGGTTTATATCCAGACTCTCTGTATTCTGTTCCATTGATATATGAGTCTGTTCTTGTGCCAGTACCATACTGTTTTGATTATTGTAGCTTTGTAGTATAGCTTGAGGTCAGGGAGTGTAATACCCTCAGCTTTGTCCTTTCTCAGGATTGCTTTGGCTTTCCAGGGTCTTTTGCAGTTCTACATGAAATTTAGGATTATTTGTTCTAATTCATTGAAAAATGCTGCTGGTATTTCATAGGGATTGCATTGAATCTGTAAATTGCTTTGGGCAGGATGGCCATTTTGAGAATATTAATTCTTCCTACCCAAGAGCACAGGATAGATTTCTCTTTATTGGTATCTTCTTTAAGTTCTCTCCTGAGTATCATAGTTTTCAGTAGTTGGTTTGATTTATTCTTAGGTATTTTATTCTTCTTGATGCAATTGTAAATGAAACTGTTTTCTTGATTACTCTTCCTGCTAGTTCGTTCTTAGTATATAGGAATGCAACAGATTTCTGTGCATTAATTTTGTATCATGCAACTTTGCTGAATCCAGTTATTAGTTATAATAGTTTTTTAGTGAAGTCTTTAGGGTTTTCTGTGTGTAATATTGTGTCATCTGCAAATAGTGACAGTTTAACTTCTTCCTTACCAATCAGAATGCCTTTTATCTTTGTATCTTGTCTGATTGCTGTGACTAGAAGGACTTCCAGTACCATGTTGAATAAAAGTAGTGAGAGTGGGCATCCTCGTGAAGTTCCTGCTCTTAGAGGAAAAGCTTTCAGCTTTTCTCCATTGAGTATGATGTTAACTATAGGTTTGTCATATATGGCCTTTATTATGTTGAGGTACATTCTCTCCATACCCACTTTGTTGAGAGTTTTTATTATCAATGGATGTTGAATTTTGTCAGATGCTTTTTCAGCATCTATTGACATGATCATGTGGTTGTTATCCTTCTTTTTGTTAATGTGGTTATGATATTGATTGATTTATAAATATACCATCCTTGCATTCCAGGAATAAATCCCACTTGGTTGTGATGGACGGATCATGCTTTTCATGTATTTTTTAATTTGGTTTGCTAATATTTTGTTGAGGATTTTTGCATTTGTGCTCATGAGAGATATTGGTCTAAAATTTTCTCTTTCTGTAGTGCCTGTCTGTTTTTGGTATTAGAATGATGCTAGCCTCGTAGAATGAGTTTGGAAACATTCCCTCCTCTTCTACTTTTTGGAATACTTTCAGAAGGATGGGTATTAGCTCTTCTTTAAATGTTTGGTAGAGTTCAGCTGTGAAGCCATCTGGTCCTGAACTTTTGTTTGTTGGGAGTTTTTTTATTATCAATTCAATTTTGTTACTGGTAATTGGTCTGTTCAGATGTTTTGTATCTTACTGGGTCAATCTTGGAAGGCTGTATTTTCTATAATCTGTCCATGTCTTCTAGGTTGTCCAATTTATTGGCATATAATTTTTCATAGTAATCTTTAATAATTCTTTGTATTTCCATGGTATCCATTGAGACTATTCCTTTTTATTTCAGATTTTATTTATTTGTGTCCTCTCTCTTTTTTCTTGATAAGTCTGACTAGGGGTTTGTCTATTTTGCTTCTCAAAGACCAGTTTTGATTTCATTGATTTTTTTCTATTGCTTTATTCTTCTCTATTTTATTTATTTCTGCTCTGATCTTTATTATGTCCCTCCTACTAACTCTGGGTTTCATTTGTTCTTCATTTTCTAGCTTCTTAAATTGTGAATTTAGACTGTTTATTTGGAATTGTCCTTGTTTCTTGAGATAAACCTGTATTGTTATGTACGTCCCTCCTGAACCACTTTTGTGGCATCCCACAAATTTTGGACTGTCGTATTTTTGTTTTCATTTATTTCCATGTATTGCTTGATTTCTATTTTGATTTTTTCATTGATCCGTTGATTATTTAGAAGCCTGTTGTTTAGCCTCAGTGTGTTTGTGGGCTTTTTTGTGTGATTTATTTCTAGTTTCATACCACTGTGGTCTGAGAAGCTGCTTGATACAATTTCAATCTTTTTGAATTTATTAAGGTTCTTTTTGTGGCCTAGTATGTGATCTATTCTAGAGAACATTCCGTGTACACTTGAGAAAAATGTGTATCCTGCTACTTCTGGATAAAGTTTTCTGTAGGTGTCTGTTAAGTCCATTTGATCTAGTGTATTGTCAGTGCTTCGGTTTCCTTATTTATTTTCTGTCTGGTTGATCTATCTATTGATGTAAATGGTGTGTTAAAGTCTCCTAAAATTAGTGTGTTATAATGTATTTCTCCTTTTAATTCTATTAGTATTTGTTTTGCATATTTAGGTGCTCCTATGTTGGGTGCATAGATATTTGTAATGATTATATCCTCTTATTGGACTGACTGCTTTATCACTATGTAATGTCCTTCTTTGTCTCTTGTTACTTTCTTTGTTTTGAAATCTATTTTGTCTGATGCAAGTACTGTTATTCCTGTTTTTTTTCTCCCTATTATTTGCATGAAATATCTTTTTCCATCCTTTCACTTTCAGCCTGTGTATATCTTTGGGTCTGAAATGAGTCTCTTGCAGGCAGCATACAGATGGGTCTTGTTTCTTTATCCATTCTGCCACCCTGTGTCTTTCAGTTGGTGCTTTCAGTCCATTTACATTTAAAATAATTATTTATAGGTATGTACTTGTTGCCACTTTATTAATTGTTTTCTGGTTGTTTTTGTAGTTCCTCTCTGTTCCTTTCTTCCTCTCTTATACTTTTGTTATTTGATGGGTTTTTTTAGTGTTGTAATTAGATTTCTCTTTCTTAATTTTTTATGTGTCTATTATAGGCTTAGGTTTGTGGTTACCATAATGTTCAAGGACAGCTTCCTAACTATAAAACAGCCTATATTGAGTTGATGATTGCTCTATTTCAAGCACAGTCTTAAAAAGTACTTCTTTTTTCTTCTTTCTCCTCCACACTGTATTAGATGTCATAATCTGCATTTTTTGTGTATCCTTTGACTGATTTTGTGTGTAGGTGGTTTCACTATTTTTTTTTTTGTTTTAATTTTGTACTTGCTTGGTAAGTAACTGGTCTATTACCTTTACTGTCATTTTATCTTCACTAGTAAAAACTATTTAGACTTAAGAACATTTCCATCTACAGAAGTTGCTTTAACATGTCCTGTAAGGCTGGTTTAGTGGTTGTAAACTCCTTCAGCTTTCTTTTATCTTGGAAATGTTTAATCTCTCCTTCAAATTTGAATGACAGTCTTGCTGGGTGGAGGGTTACTGGTTGAAGGGCCTTCTATTTCAATACATTAACTATTTCATGTCACTCCCTTCTGGCCTGTAAAATATCTGCTGATAGCCTGATGAGGTTTCCCTTATAAGTAAGTAATCTTTTTTTCTCTCTCTGGATGCTTTCAATATTCTCTCCTTATCCTTAATCTTTGTCATTTTAATTATTGTATGTCTTGCTATTGTCTTCCTGGGGTTCCTTTTTAAGGACTCTGTGCTTCCATGACCTGAGTGTCTATTTCCTTACCCAGATTGGGGAATTTTTCAGCAATTACTTCGTCAAAGAGACTCTCTAGCCCTTTGTCTTTTTCTTCTCCTTCTAGTACCCCTATTATGCAAATATTGTTTCATTTGGATTTGTCACACAGCTCTCTGACCATTCTTTCATTCCTAAAGATCCTTTTTTCTCTCTGTTCCTTACCTTTGTTGTGTTCCTGTTCTCTAATTTCCATCTAATTGATTGCCTGCTCTACTTACAATCTATTATTCATTCCCTCCATTATATATTTCATTTTAGGTACTGTATTCTTCAGCTCTGAGTTGCTCTTTTTCATCCTTATTGCCTCATTATGGCAACTGTCAAAAGGTCTGTCTTAGAACAGCAGTCCCCTCCCAGTGTGTTAGCAGACAGTTCGTTCTCAGAGCAAAGGTTTTTTTCTAAGAATGGCAAGAAGAGTTAGAGTCTGAATTATCATGGACATTTGGGTCAGAGGGTAAAGAAAGAGCCAGAAGTAATGAGGCTTTGACCTAGACTAAAGAGGGTGAAAAATTCCAAAACTGAAGTTATCACTGCTCTGTAAATAGAGAAGGTAAGTAGGAGGCCCAGGTAACAGTAAGTTGCCTCCATAACCACAAGGCAAGTATAGCCTTTTTTTCTCTTTGTACATATATGTGTACGTATTATCTTTCTACTTTTGCAAATACTCCTTTATAACAAAATTTTTTAAGTATTCAAATCCAGGGTAAAATACCAGTGATGTCTGACTTTAATTAGTATTGCACAGGTCTGAATATTCTGTTGATGGGCCAATCATATTTAAATGTGTAAATAAACTAATTCATAATAATTACATATTTATTCTGTGACACTCATTTTCCTTGACCATTTCAGCAAAATCACTGACTCTATTATTATAATCAAGATTTTCACATAATTTGTCTTCTATTAACAGTTATTATCTGTGAGATCAAAAATAAATTGCAATTATACTTAAAATGTACAAAATTTAAGTTACTTTTATCAAAATCTGCAAAGTAAATGTGAAGATTAATTTTCATGTTTTCAAAGATGTTTTTTCTAAAATATTTAAAATTAAATGACAAACTACAGTTAAAGTTGATGGATATTGAATTTTTAAATTCAATATTAAAAATTGAATTGAAATTTTACAATTATTTTTAAAGCTGAAATTTAAATTTGATTTTTAAACCTTTTATTTAAGTGCTATTAAATTTTAAAGAAAATACATTAAACACAAGTCACAAATTCAGCTTTCATTGTTTATCTAGTTGTCAACAGAATCAGCATCATGCTACATGTGCCTTATATCTAAACATATAGATACACAAATGTAAGAGTAATATGCATTACTTATATGGCAACATCTGATTCAGCTGTCACATGCAATTGTTTCAAATATTATGCTAATTCAAGAGAACCTCCAGATCCACAAAAGCAAGAGAGAAAGTGGATGCTCAGCCCTCTCAGAGAAAAACCCTTCATTATGCAAGAAATTATTGCATTCATCTTGAGAGTAAGGATTTGTCACAATAATTAATTTGCATTTCCTCTTTCTTCAGTGTTTCTGCCTCTCAAATCCTCCCTGCTGAGACCATACCCATTTCTGAAATCAATAGGGCACAATTCACAAACCTTCATGGCATTTGGCCAGGATTGTCTTTTTTTGTTTCAAGGTCATGGACATGATATGAGGAAAAGTCTTTTTCTGGGGTTTGAACAGTGTTAGCGCAAGAGCAGATGTGTAGGGATTCAGATTGTGCTGGGGCAGAACCGAGTGCCTATCCTGAATGGGAAAATCACCTATATGGCCTTTAATGATTTATTTTTGTAGAGAGTCATTTATGTCCAGGTCTCGGCGTGTGAGTGTCCCTGCTCCTCAGCATGTTGCGCGCTCCACCTCTCAGCTGCGAGCAGCAGAAGTAGTCTGTGATCAAACTGATAGGTGACATAATCATGAACCCACTGAGAGGTGACCAACGAGTCTCATTTGGGTGTGGAAATATGCTGTTTAATCCAGACCCACACAGCAAATATTAACAAGAAAGAATGAAATAAAACTAAGCTGAACCACCAAACACCTAAGAAAAAAACAACAGCAGGAGAGACACAAAATGCAACAATTATGAATTAACAATTAGATATTTGGCATTAATAAGAGGAGAGGCAGGCAGTGAGCAGCTCCTGACAGCCTTACTGCTCACGCCAAGGACAGTGCAACTGAACACAGCTGTCAGAGGGCCACGGAAAGGTTTTCATCCAAGAATGGCTTTATCATATTTGCATCGAAGACAGGGCACTGGCTGCAGTGTGAAAGACACTTTTGAAGGGAATGAGATTAGAGGCAGGAAACAATTTAGAAATCTATTTAATAGTCCAGACGGGAGCTGATGGAGGCCTGATCTAAGGCGGGGTAAGTAGGGCTAAAGAAAATAATCTGAAAGTACCTAGTAGACATAAACAATAGACTATCATAATTGATTGGATGTAGAGAACGAGAAAAAATTCAGGGAGAATACCCAGGTTCCTAGTGCCGTGGCTGTCTGGATCACTAATTGGTTTTGAAAAACAGGAGGAAAAGCAGATTTGCTTACAATTAAAACTTAAAAATATTAGCCAAACAATAACAGCAAATAATAATGATGAATGACCTTTATTGAGTTTGTTCTACTACATACTATCTATGATTTCTTTTTATTCTTTAAAATATCGACGAATGTTCTTCTGGCTAACGCTATGGATATCCTGAAGTCATTAGTCCCTTTGGGCAGATGAGGAAACCGAGGTGTAGCAAGATTAAGCACCTTGTCAAAACCCACAGACAATACCTTTAACACACAGTGTTGTTGTTATGGCAGCAAATAGTTTATTAGGATTGTTTCTTATAATGTTTAATTTATGCTGCTTAACAAAATGCCAATAGTTACAGCTTACAGCAATGGCAAGCATCATCTCATGTAGCTTCGGCGTGCGAGGGATTCGGGAGCAGCTTGCAGGGTGGTCCTGGCTTGGGGTGCCTCAGCAGGGTGCAGTCAAACATCAGCCAGGGTGGTGGAAACCTGGAGGCTCTGCTGGGGACAGAGCCTTCGCTTCGGGCTGGCCATCGGTGCTGGCTGTGGCAGGGGCCCTCGGTTCCTCCCTGCCGAATGTCCTCGGGACATGGCTGCTGACTTGCTCCAAGAAAGAAAAGCATGGAAGCCACCACGTCTTTTATGTCCTCGCCTCAGAGACCCCACGCTGCCATTTCCTCCATGTCCTGTTGGTCGCACAAGTCAGCCGGACTCAGGCGGGTAGGAGCCACATGAAGCTGAGCGTCACTGGCGTCATCTTGGGCACCGGCTGCCACATGTGCTCTGGTTGGCCCGGTGGTATTAAGTCCCAGTACCTTTCATCAGAGTCTGGCTCAGCTCATCTGACGTCACCCACAGACGGATTCTTAGAGACAAGCACGCCCTCCCTACCCTTAAGGCAATCCTTTATTAATATTGTGTCTGTCAGCTCAGCTTGAGTCAGTGTTGAGCATCAGGAAATTGGATGTTGTAACCCTGACAAGTCACTCGAGGCCAGTAAGCCTCCTTTGGTGATTAACTGTACCAAAGGCCTGGCATGCTGATCGTTGCCTACCTCTGACCCTGATCTCAGACCACTGTCCCCTCACTCACGCGTTCCGGTGTCGCTGGCCCTTTCCGGACCTGGGAACCTCCAAAGTTGCAGCTGCCTCCACATGGAAGGCTTTCTCTTGCTTCCCCACCCCTCCTCTTCCTTGGCTGCTTCTTATTCTAAGTTTCAGCTTATATGTCACCAGCACAGAGAGGATATCCCTGCTCACATGGGACCAGATGGACCAACAGCCTCTTGGAACTGGGGTCCCCGAGTATGTTCAGCCGTGGAGCAGGAAAATCTGTCCCCGAGTATGTTCAGCCGTGGAGCAGGAAAATCTGTTCTGTCTGAGAAAAACAGCTCACTGTGCACCGTCCTGGGGAGGCGAGAGCGCCACTGGTTACTGTTTCTATGGGTAATAACAGACAAGGAGGGCTTCTGTTTGCCATGACTAAGGTACCAGTTGCACCCTCGACCTCAGCTCCTTCAAGAATTCACTTGCATAAGAACAATAGTGACTAAAAGGGACTTCAGTCAAGTTGTCAAGGGAACAAAAAAATACCTCCCCTAGTTATCCCTATTCCAAACCAACTTTCTTTATTGATAAGATAGGGGTAGTTCACCCAGTGTTGTACCATAGCTGGTGGGGAGAGCCCGTTTGTGGAGTCATCGAATATTGTGGTGTAAATATTGCCACAGTGGCTGATTTCCCACTGCCGGCGTGATGTCGCTGACCACGGAGCTGGGAAGAGAGGCCAACAGCCAGCCTCCGGGAGCCGGTGGGTGTCCCGCGCAACCTCCCGCCAGCAGGAATGAGCACAGGACAAATAGGATTCTTCTGCAGCAACAGCTTTAATGCATCTTGAGAGCGAGATCACAAGCTGACTGTATGGTAAGGAGGACCCCGAAATGAGGGAGACGGTCTCCTATATAGGTCCCAAGCCCCGCCCATGACGTGGTCATTCCCCATAGGGCGTCCCAGGATCAGGCCAGATGACGGCGCCAGCGCCACGTCTCGCGCTTGCGCAGTACTGGTGTTTACCGAACTAGCAGCAGGAAATGGGCGCCATCTTGTGATGGCGGGGAGCGGCTCCCAACAACTGCCCCTTATAATTAAACTAAGAACAGCAGGCATCAAAAGGAGAAAGATCAAGAAAAGGAAAAAGGGTCAGGCTGAAATCCACGGGGGATTCTGGGGCACGCCATCGCACGCCCCGATTCCCAGGGGCCAGGCCTGAGCTCTCCCACCAGTCGTGGTGCAATGGGATCCTGAGCCCTCACGACTCACAGGGGGAGAGCAGCAACTGGCAACGACACATGTGCAATGGGAACCCGAGCCCTATGTGCCTTCTCAATTGCTCCCTAGTCAAGACAGTTCCCACCTTAACCAGGTGCAATGGGGCTTAAAGGCCCCTCTGTGTGCAAAGGCTGGGAATACAGCTAGAAAGGAAAAAGAGGAGCCTGCATTCTGGGGCGATTGTCCTCCATCATGGCTATCCAAACTGCTGCTGAACCTCCTTGATCTAGCGCTGCCAGTGCCTGCGCAATGACGACCTTGTCTTGCTGGCGATCGGCGCATAAGGAGGCGGTGGCGCAGAGGGCGCCGAGCCACTAGTCGAGGCGACGAGCCTATAGGGCTCATCAGGATGATATCTATCTGCCTCATATTGGGCGGCCTCTCTCTCTAAGTCTGCTGCATCTTCTAGGTCCAGAGCCTCAAAATCGGAAAGGCTTTCAAGATCCTCACTATCTGAGGATGAATCAACAGGCGTGGGGTAGAGCCTGTTCTCATTACTTCCTTTAGGAGCACTAGCGGGACGGGGATCCTCCCTTCCCGTAGGGTCCTTTGTCATCTTATCTTTATTGACAGAGCACTCCTCCTTTACCGGAGGGTCCTTTTTCTCTTTTCTTTTAGGGGGTTTTGTTTTCTTTCGGGCGCCCAGTCTCTCACTGCGCTCGGTTTCTGACATGCTGTCCTGTATGGTCTCAAACACTACTTGTCCTGACCTAACCGTTGCCTGGCAATTGTCATCTTGCAGACAGTTCCTCAAGGTTCTCTGACCTACTTTAATAATACAAATTACACAGGCAAACAAGAGACCAAAAATCACAGACACAGGCATACCTCTCCGAACTCACCACTGCAGTTCTGAATCCACCTCAACGAGGGGTCCTCCAGGTGCTGGCGATGTTACGGCTTCTTCCCGGGTTTCGGCACCAGTTGTCCCGCGCAGTTTTCCGCCAGCAGAAATAAGCACAGGACAAATAGGATTCTTCTGCAGCAACAGCTTTAATGCATCTTGAGAGCGAGATCACAAGCTGACTGTATGGTAAGGAGGACCCCGAAATGAGGGAGCCGGTCTCCTATATAGGTCCCAAGCCCCGCCCATGACGTGGTCATTCCCCATAGGGCGTCCCAGGATCAGGCCAGATGACGGCGCCAGCGCCACGTCTCGCGCTTGCGCAGTACTGGTGTTTACCGAACTAGCAGCAGGAAATGGGCGCCATCTTGTGATGGCGGGGAGCGGCTCCCAACAGGTGGGAGCCGGTCCCCGCGTACCCTGGCCCCCTCGGTGCCCAACTCAGGGACTCGTCTGCCTCACAGACTTGCCCAGCTTCTCAGCAACAACCAAACCCTGTTCACCATTCAGAAAAACAAAGGCCTTGAGGTACAGCTTGACTTTTGGGTCTTCGTCCCAAGAGCACATCGAAGTATTTCTTCTAAGTTCATGTACTAGATCACAAGAGTAATTCAAGAGAATGTTATTTCCTCTGTTCCCTTATATGTACATCCTCTCATGTATAATCCCCATAACTGTCAATTGGAATATTGTTAATCCTATTTTTCCAATAATGAAATTGAAGTTCAAAGTTCAGGGAGTTTAAGTGACTTGCTCAAATTCGCTGAATCAGGAAGTGGTGTGACTAGGATTTGAAGCTAGAGCCATTCCCACATCTGGGTGCTTGATCCTTCCCTGCCTTCCGCACACCTGGGAGCCACGCTGGCGGTCGCAGAGCCCGGGGAGCGCCGATTTGGCCGGTTCTCAGTCAGCCACACAGCCTTCCTGGGACGGTGCTGGGGAGCCACAGAATTACCTCTGTGCCTTCAGTAAACAAAGTGAGTCGTAAAGAAGGAAATTCGTAAGACTTTCCTTTTGTGTCAGCTATGCACAAAACACAGACCCAAATATAGTTGTGGGTACAAACTACAACCCCAATTTTTTCAACATTTGTAGAAAAGCAATGGATGTTTTGTTTTAGGTCACATCTCCTGGGGTGCTCATCTTGGGGACAGCACAGGGGACAGTTGTTGACGATACAAAGCTTCCTTATGCTGGTGGGATCCTCAGAAGATCAGCTCATATGACTTAAACTCGGTTGTTGGTGGCCAGCATCCATTCACTTTCTTAATGACCATGCCTGTGTTGTTCTGGGAAACCTCGCCTTCCCAACTTTCAGGCCAGATGCTTAAGGTGGCGCTAATTCCACATCCTGCTTCCAAAGAGTTCACATGGGGTGAATATTATGGTATGTGAATTATACCTCAATAAAGCTGTTATTTAAAACATAGAATTCATGCGACTCAGTCTGGCTAAGTAAAATATTACATTCTCCTGGCCACGGTGAATTTTTTCAGGGACAGTTATATAACCCAATCAAGCTAATAAAAAGAAAGGAGTCTTTTGCTGGGATTGTTGAAAGGCAGTATTTTCACTGAATTGAATCTGGGAAGATGATCTTACAGACAGCCGTCTCATTACCCCACGGAGCTGGAGGAGGAGTCCAACTTCAAAGGACAGGAAGTCGAGGTGGTGTTTCCCGATGACGTTTTTGTTTAGCCTTCTTCCCAAGAGCCTTGACTGAAGTGACATCTTAACCAAGACTTCTCAGGAGCATAAGCCTATAACTTATCTTTACTTAAGCCAATTTGGCCTGTGATTTCTGTTCTATAAAACCAAAAAGAAACTCTAAATGATGAAGAAATTCATACCAGAATTGGAGTGTAAAGGGCACTCAACTATAAATCATCTACGGTAAGGGTAGTTTCACCGAAAGCGAGGGCCGCTCTTACCTTCATCGGAAGTTGGGTAACTCTTAACCCTCAATATGAAGTAGGAAATAGCTGGTCAAATGGCTATCATGTATTTTATCTTAAAAATTGGACCATTTATTGACAAAGGATGGAATGCTTAAAACACAGTAGAAAAATGTCAGCGTTTTAGAGTGTTGGTTATTTCTCGTGGCCTGTGTTTTGGTGGTCCAGAAAGGAGGGCTCAGTTCAAAAGCGACTCATCTGAAAGCTAAGAGCGAAGCACCGGTATTTTTTAAACACTCCTGATCCCATAGGTCCCATCCAGCCACCTCCCTTAATCTGCTTCTGCCTGGCGAAGAGGACAATTACCATTTACAAAAAGACATGGGAAAGTGGGCGGGGAGCAGATTAGCCTCACCTACCTACCCCAGAACATTCCTTTGAATTCCTCAAGACAGCCATGGAGATGAAGGCCATTAAGCCAAGGGCTACAGAAGAAGAACAGAGCGCTGGAGTCCACTGCTGAGAACAAGCCCCCAGGACAGCTCTAGACTCACAGTTGTCTGGCTTTGGTTTTGAGGCCAGACCCTCTTGGAAGCAAGAGCTATCTAAAATGCAAGTCGGCCAAGCGAGGACGAGTGACTTGAAATCTCTTGCCACACTGTTAGTAGCTAAAGAGGTTTTCTTTCCTCCAGGAAGGGAAATCCTCCCCAATGTGCACCTTATATGAGGCCGTGGAGGAAAAGGGGGACCATGTGGCCACGAGCAGCACGCCAGCGTTGGGGACCTTGCTGTGCCCGTCCAGCGGTGTATGATGTGTGCTGTGCACTGGGGACCACTGTATTTTTCCTGCTCTTCCCTTTTCCAAAAAAGGGTTGATGGAGGCTGGGTTACAAAAGCAGATGACTGAGAAGTCACTGCTCCACTTTTATTCCTGATTCTGTCCCCAGGTACTTTGATCCTGGGAACGGAGTGTTGGACTGGTTACAGTCTATCAGGAAGCAGATGCTCATCGCTGAAGTTAGGAGCACAAAAGGCTTGTTAGGGGCGGGGAGAGAATCCCTGGGGAACCCCCTGCAGCATTACAGTACTCTAAAAAAAGGTTTATTGGGAGTACTACCTGTAAAAGATCAAGGAGAACAGGTTGGAATCGGTAGGGAAAGCACGTTTCAGGTATGTGCACGGGGTGGATCCCCGAGGAGCTGCTGATGGAGGCTGTGAGCTAGCTGTGCTCCTCGGAGCTGAGCAGCATGCTGTCTGGAGGGCACGCCTGACAGCTGCACCTGCACGTGGCTGTCGCACTGTGATGTGCGGGCCATTTGACTGTCTGCGTAATTTTGTTCCCTCAGTACCATCATTACCATTACACATTGGGTGTGTTGGTGTGTGTGTGCTTGTGTTACTTTTATCATTTAAATTGGGCTTTGCTAGATTGTATGGTCACCCAGAGGACTTAGACATGTATTTCAGTGGAGCAACTACATAGGGCTTGAGTTGTCTCATTTTAAGGATGGAGTTGGTCGCGTAGAGTATTCCGGTGAGGAAGTGTGGGCCTGTTTAAGGCATGTGCATGGGAAGAGTGTGTGGGGGTGCCGAGCTGCTAAGAGGAGTGGACTGCGTGATGAAAATCCATTTGCTACCCAGCACCCATCCATCATTCTTCTACCAAAGTATCCCAATTTTCCTCTCTGAAACCAGCCTGCCTCCCACAAACAGTCCCAGTGCCTTGGAGAGAGCTTGTCCCTCCCTTGCTGCAGGGGTCGGCATGGCGCAGCCTCAGCCACTCGGGGCACTACCCTCCCTGAACCATCTGGTTCCACAAAGGTGGCGTGAGACCCAGTCAGGGCCAGTGATCTGCAATGAGACATTCTGGAGGTTGTGGAACGAAAAGTAAATTTCTTTTCTTCTGGACTTGAATCTGGAAACTGGCCTGGAAGCTGATGACCAGTCACCTTGACGTTTCATAGCGTCTGAGACGAAAAGAAAGTCAGCGTGAACCACAGAGTCAACAAGAGATGGGAGAGAGATGGGTTCTGGGTGAAATCCCCTGAGGCACTAAGTCAATTTTTGCCTAAAGCTCCATCCATCCTGAGAGTTAAACTTCCTCGTTTACTTAAGAAAATTTGATTAGTAAACAAATTAGCTTTAGTTTTATTTCACTCAAAATTTAATTTTTTTCTTTCTAAGATCTTAAATGGAATGTTTATTCAGTTAATTGTCTATTACTTATAAAATGATTTAAAAGCATATAGTTTCATATTCATATACACATCACCTTCCATATGCACACAGTCTGTGTATACACACATATATACACATGCTGTTCTATTTATATTTACTTCTGTATATTCAAGACTGACATCTCCAGTTCAAATCCAATATAGGGGTCATTCTTATTCTGTCTCTTATTTCTAGTTCTCTTATTGGACAGGAAGAAACTCAGCTCCCATCATCTTCAGTGTATTAACTTATTTGCTTGATCCTCCTGTATGTGACTAGTCTCCCACTACGGCCGCCCCGCCAGGACCCTCCCCTGTCTGAGATGCCCTCCTCGCCCTACTTGGAACCTGCGACCCCCTCTTGCCATGTAGATGCTATTCTTACTCCGCCTGGGCTCTGATACTTTGCACCAGGCTGGTGCTAGTGCTGTTCCCTGCAATGTCCTCTTCACCCAGCCCCACCTCTGACTCCTGAGACAGGGCTGCCGAGTACTGTGCACAGCATGGATGTACCATCGCTTGTTTAACCATTCACCTATTAAAGGTCATGTTGGTTATTTCCAGTATGGGGCCCTGCAAATAAAGCTGCTGTGAAAGGTTGTTACATGTTTTTGTGTGAACGTAGGTCTTCATTTCTCTGGGATAAAAGTCCAGGAATGCAAGTGCTGGGTCATACGATAAGAGCGTGTTTAATCTTTTAGAAACTGCCAAACTCTTTTCCATAGTGGCTCTACTATTTGGTATTGTCACAGTCTTTTCACTAAATTGTTCAGGAAAGGCAGGGCAAGGAAGGGAAGACAAGCGAGGAAAAGAAGAAACAGAAGAGTTAGAAATAAACTGTTACCTGTATGTAAGTCTATTTTTTCCTTTGACCTAGATTTCTGTTTTCGTGCTATTGACACATCATTTTAATTTTTATTGCTATATAATACTTTCTTGTAAAAATACTTTTTACCATTCTTTTTAGCATTATTTTTTAATATTTTGTCCTCTAAATTTTTTTAAAAGCCAGGTTTATTGAGGTATACTATGCATACAATAAAAAATTACCTCTTCAGTGTATAGTTCTAAGAGTTTTTTTAAAGAGTTTGACAAATACATAGAATTGTATATAACAACCATCACTATCAAGATACGGAACATTTTTTTTTTT
>JAQQAC010015287.1:17808077-17841378 GCA_029783875.1 Phataginus tricuspis
TGGTCTGTAATTTTCTTTTTTAGTGAGGTCTTTGCCCGGTTTTGGTATTAGAGTGATGCTGGCTTCATAGAATGAGTTTGGAAGTATTCCCTCCTCTTCTATTTTTTGGAAAACTTTAAGGAGAATGAGTGTTATTTCTTCTCTATATGTATGGTAGAATTCAGAGGTGAATCCATCAGGTCCGGGGGTTTTGTTCTTGGGTAGTTTTTTGATTACCAATTCAATTTCGTTGCTGGTAATTGGTCTGTTTAGTTTTTCTGTTTCCTGCTTGGTGAGTCTTGGAAGGCTGTATTTTTCTAAGAAGTTGTCCATTTCTTCTAGGTTTTGCAGCTTGTTAGCATATAGATTCTCGTAGTATTCTCTTATAATTCTTTGTATTTCTGTGGGGTCTGTCATTATTTTTCCTTTCTCATTTCTGATTCTGTGTATGTGTGTGGATTCTCTTTTTCTCTTAATGAGTCTGGCTAGGAGTTTATTTTGTTTATTTTTTCAAAGAACCAGCTTTTGGTTTCATTGATTTTTTCTATTGTTTTATTCTTCTCAATTTTATTTATTTCTTCTCTGATCTTTATTATGTCCCTCCTTCTGGTGACTTTGGGCCTCCTTTGTTCTTCTTTTTCCAATTTCAATAATTGTGTCTTTAGAGTGTTCATTTGGGAATGTTCTTCCTTCTTTAAATAGGCCTGGATTGCAGTATACTTTCCTCTTAGAACTGCCTTCGCTGCGTCCCACAGAAGTTGTGGCTTTGTGTTGTTGTTGTCATTAGTCTCCATATATTCTTTGATTTCTGTTTTGATTTGGTTGTTAACCCATTGATTAGTTAGTAGAATGTTGTTAAGTCTCCATGTATTTGTGAGCCTTTTTGATTTCTTTCTAAAATTTATTTCTAGTTTTATACCTTTGTGATATGAGAAGTTGGTTGGTAGGATTTCAATATTTTTGAAATTACTGAGGTTCTTTTTGTGGCCTAGTATGTGGTCTATTCTGGAAAATGTTCCATGGGCACTTGAGAAGAATGTGTATCCTATTGCTTTTGGGTGCAGAGTTCTGTAGATGTCTGTTAGGTCCATGTGTTCTAGTGTGTTGTTCAGTGCCTCTGTGTCTTTACTTATCCTCTGCCTGGTTGATCTGTCCTTTGGAGTGAGTGGTGTGTTAAAGTCTCCTAAAATAATTGCATTGCTGTCTATTTCCTCCTTCATTTCTGTTAGTATTTGTTTCACATATGCTGACGCTCCTGTGTTGGGTGCATATATATTTATAATGGTTATATCTTCTTGTTGGACTGACCCCTTTATCATTATGTAATGTCCTTCTTTATCTCTTGCTACTTTCTTCGTTTTGAAGTCTATTTTATCTGATACAAGTACTGCAACACCTGCTTTTTTCTCTTTGTTGTTTGCATGAAATATCTTTTTCCATCCCTTCACTTTTAGTCTGTGTATATCTTTGGGTTTGAGGTGAGTCTCTTGTAAGCAGCATATAGATGGGTCTTGCTTTTTTATCCACTCTGTTACTCTGTGTCTTTTGATTGGTGCATTCAGTCCATTTACATTTAGGGTGATTATTGATAGATATGTACTTATTGCCATTGCAGGCTTTAGATTCGTGGTTACCAAAGGTTCAAGGGTTGCTTCTTTACAATCTAAGAATCTAACTTAACTTTCCTGTTAAGTTATTGTGAACGCTGTCTGATGTTTCTTTATCTCTCCCTTCCTATTCTTCCTCCTCCTTTCTTTATATATTAGGTGTTTTATTCTTTGCCTTTAGTTAGTATTTGGATGGTCTGCTTTCTTTGCTATGATTTTATTTTCTCTGGTAACATCTTTTTAGGCTTAGGGCTGTTTCCCTCTAGAGCAGTCCGTTTAAGATATCCTGTAGTGGTGGTTTATGGGAGGCAAACTCTCTCAACTTTCTTTTGTCTTGAAATTGTTTAATCCCTCCGTCATATTTAAATGATAATCGTGCTGGATACAATATTCTTGGTTCGAGGCCCTTCTGTTTTATTACGTTAAATATATCATGCCATTCTCTTCTGGCCTGTAAGGTTTTTGTTGAGAAGTCTGATGACAGTCTGATGGGCTTTCCTTTGTAGGTGATCTTTTTTCTCTCTCTTGCTGCCTTTAATACTCTGTCTTTATCTTTGATCTTTGCCATCTTAATTATTATGTGTCTTGGTGTTGTCTTCCTTGGGTCCCTTGTGTTGGGAGATCTGTGGGCTTCCGTGGACTGCGAGACTATTTCCTTCCCCAGCATGGGGAAGTTTTCAGCAATTATTTCTTCCAAGACACTTTCTATCCCTTTTTCTCTCTCTTCTTCCTCTGGTGCTCCTATAATGCGAGTATTGCTCCGTTTGGATTGGTCACACAGTTCTCTTAATATTCTTTCATTCTTAGAGATCCTTTTGTCTCTCTCTGCCTCCGCTTCTTTGTATTCCTGTTCCCTGTCTTGTAATTCCTTGATCATGTCTTGAACCTGATTCTTTCTGCTGTTAAGCCCGTCGATGGCTTGTCTCATTTCTGCTTTGTCTTTCCTCATTTCCTCACTCAGCTCTTTCACATTTTTCTGAAGATCCGTCAGCATGGCTATGACTTTTATTCTGAGTTCTTTTTCAGGAAGACTGTGCATGTCCATTCCTTCAGGTTCTCTCTCAGGGGTTGTGTTTGTCTGAAGCTTTGCCTGTATCATATTCTTCTGTCTTCTCATGACTATAGAATTGGTTGTTGGTAGTTGTCACGTATGTCAGCTGGGCTCTTTATGACTTTAAAAAGGAAAGAGAAGAAAGGAGAGAAAAGAAAAAAAAAGAAAAAAATTAAAAAAATTCTACTATTAATAAAAAAATAAAAAGAGGGAGAGAAGAAGGAAAAGAAAGGAAAGAAAAAGAAAAAGCAGCAACTCCTAAGAGAAAAAAAAAAAGTGCCCACCGGGGGTGGTTTCTGTGTGAATGCTGTAGGTGGCGCTGTTGCCCCACTATTCCAGACCCGTGGCCGGCCACTCCGCATGTCCCTTTAATGCCGTGGCCAGGGTGAGAATGAATGGAGGCTGTTGAGCTCTGTGGGAGTCCTAATTATGGCTACTCTTTCCCAGTCGCCCGCTATGGGGTCCGATGCTCCCCAGGACTCCCAGCGTGCTGGGCTGAGTGTGCCAAGGCGATGAGGTTCTCTACTGGACTCCCATCTCTTTACGACCGCTGAAAAACAAAGTGCGCGCTTTTCTCCTTTTTTTTTTCTTCTCTCTTCTCCTTCCCTGAGCCAGCCGCGAGCAAGCAGGCGCGTTCCTGCTGAGTCCGTGCGCCCTCCGTCTCTCCAATCTCCGCCACACCACGCTTTGTGCACCCGCGTTCCCGGGGCCGATCCAGGGCTGGTTATCTCCTGGGCCTGCACTTCCACTCCCTCCTGGCTCTGAATCCTCTCCTCCCGCCGGTGAGCTGGGGTGGGGGAGTGCTCGGGTTCTGCCGGGTCGCGGTTCCGTTTCTTACCCGCCTCGCCAGCTGCCGAGTCCTCTCAGGTGTGTCTGCACTGTGTGCCTTTTCCTGTTTGTTCTGGTCTCTCTTTTAGGAACATTTGCGTTTGCTGTGTTTTCATGGATAAATATAATGTTGGGAGGAAAAATCTGTGGCTCCGTTCACGCCGCCATCTTCCCGGAACTCTTTTACTGAACATTTTTATCTGCCTCCTTACAAATGATTTATTGAGAAATCATATGGGGGAAATATAAGAAGTCTTGTTTCCTTTATTTTGTCCCAGCTTGTTTTTCTTTTTGATCTGCGATCTTACTCTCCTATTGAATGGGCAACAGGTCTTCAAGAAATTTAGAGTTACCAACTAAACTAATCTGAACACCTGCTGCTTTTCCTTCCTTCCAAGCTAATGCAGCTTAAACCTGGTTTCTCTGGAGCTTCAGAGGGTAAATTCTTAGGAAATCAGCTGCTGCAAGGTTTGCGTTCTGTTTTCTGGCAGCGTTTCTGACTAGAAAAGCCCTCTGTGGCCTTTGTTATTCCCACCGCTCACTCTCAAAGAGATTTGTTCTCTGTGGAATTGCAAATTTCTGAATTTCTCCTACAGATTTATCACTTGTACAAAAATATTTGGAAAGAAGCCAGTGGGAGATGTGGCTCATAGAGAGCATTTAATGGATGCTTTTTTTTTATTTAAACAAAAGCCATGAGTGTCCTATGGGTAAAAAAAGTAAAAAAAGAAAAGAAAAAAGGATTTTCTCCTCCTGCACATTCCTGGCAGTGACCACATTCTGATACTTGCCAGTGGAATCTATTTCCAGTGGAATATTTTAGTTGAGTCTTGATGGTTACTGCTAATGTCTTATTGGAAAGCGCTAGTTAAAAAAAAATCACATTTCTTTAATCCTGATTTTTAAAATAACATCCACCAGATGTGCTTGATTTTTTAAACTAGGTGAACAGTTTTTATTTATTCTCCAAATATTCTCCATCTCAGCCACTGCGACACAATGCTTAGAACTAACAGTCACTGTCCTTTCTCAGAAATAACACCTCGATATTTTTCTCCTCTCTGTACAATATCATCAATCTCCCATCTCTAAGGGATGGTTCCTACTGAGCGTGTGAACATGGCCTTGTTTCTCCTACCTTAAAAAGTCTCCTTTTTGAACCCACTTTCTGCACTGCTACAGCCCCGCATTTTTATTGCCTCAAATCTCAGGGAGTCACCAGGAGGAGCCGTCTCAGCTCTTCCCTTCTTCAGCCTTGAATCTGTTTCATTCACCATTTCCTCCACGCCACTGTGCTGAAACGGTCTTCCTAATTGCTCAGTCCAAGGATTAACTCTCACCCTTCATCTTACTTGACCTGTCAGCATACTTTGACACAGTCGGTCACGGGCTCCTCTGTGCTGCACGTTTATCGTGTGTCTTCTCGGACCCTAGCTACGTTCTTAAGTTTCTTCCTGCCTCACTGGTTGCTCCTTCTGAGCTTTCCTGGCTGGCTCTCCCTCTTCTCCCCGGGGGCTCTTCCGGATGCCCCAGGCCTCAGTCTTTCTCCTCATCAGATTTATATTCATCCCACAGCTAATCTTGTCTAGTCTTTTTGGCTTTAGATATCACCTGCATGCCAATGACCCCCAGGTTTGTATCTTCAGCCCTAACTTCTCACCTACAACTTCAGAATCACAAATCTAAGGGCCACGTTAACCATCCAGTAGGCTGTCTGACAGGCATCTCAGAGTTTAACAGGTCTGAAAGTGAGCTCCTGAAGCCATGACGCCAGGAGCAAGGGGCGTGCCTCATGCTCAAGTCTTGGTTCTGAACACCATTTCCCAGCAAAAGGAAACATTGTTCCTTGGACCACTGGCTGATTACAGGGATGGGGCAGAGAAAATGCAGGTTGATCCTGGAGGATCTAGTGATTACAGGAAATAAGGAAGTGCTTTAAAAAAAAGTACAGACATGTCAAAAGGACACAGAGGCCAACTAGAAGGCCAATGGCCAAATCTGGGATAATCTGAGCATCAAAGTCATGCCGTAATGAACTATGAGCCAAAGGATAAAATAAGTATCTATGAGTCCGTACTAATACAAATAAATAATCAAACATAAATAAATGATGGGAAGGAGCAGCTCGTCTAATAATGAAAGTAGAGGGGTGATGGGGATGGAAGATTGCCATTTGGCAAACTCACCGTAGTAATTCTTGCCCACGAGAATCATTAAGGGATGCGAAGACTGGTGGACAAATGCACACTGAGGAGCAAGGCATTTGTGTGATGTCAAGGGGTCTTCATATAAGACACTTACTCATAACAAAGGGACACATAGTAACTTGATACGGGACCAACCAAGCGTTCCGAGTGCACTGCTGGCGATGTGGCCCGGCAACCCCAGGGGCCTTCGGGGTGTGCCGGGTCGAGGGAGGCACACACCACTCCCATGATGGTAGCGCCAAAGTTCCGTGACCTGGACTTGGTCACGGGGTAACATCAGACCACCTCAAACTGAGGGACATTTTACAAAATAACTGATTAGTATTCTTCAGAAGGGTCACGGTTATGAAAGGCAAAGAATGAGAAACTGTCCTAGATGGGGAGAGTTAACAGTATGGCGTCAAGGTTAATTTCTTGGTGTTGATAAATTGTACTTTGGTTATGTAAACACCTGGGGCAGCTGGGTGATGGTTACTCATGAAGTAAGGGTAATATTTTTACAACTTAAAAAATACTGAAATTGTTTCAAAATTTGTAAAAAGTTAAAAAAAAGGAAAATTCCTGGATTTTCTTGATCTTCCCCTTCAGCAATCTATTCCCTCTCCATTGGTGGCGATGTCATTCTTCTTGTAGTCCAGGCCGAAACTTTGAAATCATAATTTATTGCTCTTTTTTTTCATATCCTAAGTGCAATCTACAGGGAATTCTATGGGCTGTATCTTCAATCCGTCCACAGTCTAACCACATCTTCGGGCCTCCCCTGCTCCTCCCGAGCGCAGGACGCCGTTGCGCTCGCGCAGACTAGCCCGGCGGCTTCCCGACCGCCGTCCGCGGCCCGCCACTCTCCCCAAGCCCATTTCTCCCGGAGTAAAAGCCCAAGTTCTGATCCGGTTTCCTTCACTCTCTGACCTCCTTTCCTGTTGCACATGGACTTAATGTGCTTGCTTGCTTACCAGGTATCTTCCTCTCTTACAGACTCTCCCCTGGCTGGTCCTTTTTCCTTGAACGCCCCCTTGACCCCAATCCTTGGCTGACCTCCTCATCTTCGTCAAGCCTTTGCTTAAAGGTCTTTTTATTAGTGAGTCTACTCTGACCACCATCTTGAAAAACTGCAAGCCCTCCTCCTTGGATTTCCTTAATCTGCTCTGGTTTTTGGGTTGTTTGAATCACCTTTGAAAACACAGGTAATTCTTATTTATTGTGTATTGTCTAGCTCTCCCTGCTAGTATATAAACTCTTGAGAGGGCAGAGATCTTGAAAGATCTGCTGCTTCACCCTGGGCATTTAGAACAGTTCTTGGTATACGATATACACTCAATGACTATATTACTCTGTGACTCCATAAGTTTGCTGTTTATTGAGTCATATATTACTGATAGACAGAGAAAACGTAAATGTCTCCTTCCCACAGATACTTACAAGCAAGGAGGGAGTTAGACAATTTGTAAAAATACAAATTATTATTATTATTTTGAAGATCTTATTGGTTTTATTAAGCAACTCATGAATCAGGCAGCATGTCAGGCACAGGCAGCATCCCAGGTAGCAAGTAGAGAGATTCTCTCAGGAGTTGTAAGAAGTGGAAGATTTCTTTTTTATTAAGGTGTCATTGATATACACTCTTACAAAGGTTTCACAAGAAAACAATGTGGTTATTACATTCACCCTTATTATCGAGTTCCCCCAATACCCCATTGCAGTCACTGTCCATCAGTGTACTAAGATGCCACAGAGTCCCTATTTGTCTTCTCTGAGCTACACTGTCTTCCCCGTGACCCCACACACATCGTGTGCACCAATCATGATACCCCACAATCCCCTTCTCCCTCCCTCCCTATGCACCCTCCCCCACCCTTTCTCCTTGGTAACCACTAGTCCCTTCTTGGAATCTGTGAGTCGGCTATTTTGTTCCTTCAGTTTTGCTTCGTTGTTATACTCCACGAATGAGGAAAATCATTTGGTATTTGTCTTTCTCTGCCTGACTTATTTCACTCAGCATAATATCCTCTAGCTCCATCCATGTTGTTGCAAATGATAGGATTTGTTTCTTTCTTATGGCAGAATAGTATTCCATTGTGTATATGTACCATCTCTTCTTTATCCATTCCATTCATCTACTGATGGACAGTTAGGTTGCTTCCACATCTTGGCTATTGCAAATAGTGTTGCGACAAATATAGGGGTGCATATGTCTTTTTGAATCTGAGAAGTTGTTTTCTTTGGGTAAATTCCTAGGAGTGGAATTCTTGGGTCAAATGGTATTCCTATTTTTAGTTTTTGAGGAACCTCCATATTGCTTTCCACAATGGTTGAACTAGTTTACGTTCCCACTAGCAGTGTAGGAAGGTTCCCCTTTCTGCACATCCTCTCCAGCATTTGTTGTTTGTCTTTTGGATGCTGGCCATCCTAACTGGTGTGAGGTGATATCTCATTGTGGTTTTAATTTGCATTTCCCTGAAGATTAGCGATGTGGAGCATCTTTTCATGTGTCTATTGGCCATCTGAATTTCTTCTTTGGAGAAGTGTCTGTTCAGATCCTCCGCCCATTTTTTAATCGGGTTATTTGCTTTTTGGGTGTTAACGTGTGTGAGTTCTTTATATATTTTGGATGTAAACCCCTTGTCAGATATGTTGTTTACAAACATATTCTGCCATACTGTAGGATGCCTTTTTGTTCTGCTGATGGTGTCCTTTGCTGTACAGAAGCTTTTTAGCATGATGTAGTCCCATTTGTTTATTTTTTATTTTGTTTCCCTTGCCCAAAGAGATGCGTTCAGGAAAAAGTTGCTCATGTTTCTACTCCAAATTATTATTATTTCTTTTAATTAAGAGAACATGTAAAAGTAATAAGTTTAGCTAGGACTTTTTTGGTGTCATGTAGAAGAAAATCACTCAAATTAGCTTAAGGGATTAAAAAGGGGAAATTTACTTGTTCACAAAACTGAGCAGCTGAGAAGAACCTCAGTTCCAAGCAGCTGCATGCGGAGGGCTTAGAGGTGCCTTCAGAACTTATGGATTTATTTCTCCCGTTATTGCTCAACTTTGCTTCCCTCTGAAGTAGCTTGGGTGTCAGGCGGGTGTTCCCTACCTGGTAGCCCCGGAAGCCCCAGCTACAGAGGCTCCCCACTGACTGAATGCCCAGAATTCACACGGCCTGCAGGGCTACCTGCCTGGGGCAAGGGAACGTGGTGCTCCCATTGCTCTGGCCCGGGCCGCAGGCGTAGCCCCCAAACCACTTACACTGGGATCGGGAGAATGGAAAATAAAACTAATTACAGAATTGAGCTAACCCAATTTGTGTAAACTGATAGAAATAGCTAGTATCAGAAGTACAGCACTCTGCCCCCTAGTGGTTAGATTACCCGGAGATGCTGCAGCCTTAGTCCAACCACAACAGGTTAATTTATTTCTCATCATGTTTTAATATGATTTTTTTTCCAGTTTATTTAAGAACATCAGTGTCCTTTCCTTTTATCCTCTACACTGAGTCATTCACTCATTTTGGGCAAATTTTCTTTTGACATAGTTCTTGTATCTCTGTTCTCTATTTCTACTGTCACCATCTTTCTTCTTGGGTTCATATTTAGACTATTGTGATAATATCCTAACTTATTTCTTTACCTTCAATCCCTTATGAAAACTAACACCTGGAAAATCTTCTTAAGAAACTGCATTTAGTTGTATGGTGTCCAGCCAGGGAATTTACTCTGACACTTAATTTATTAGATCCAATCAAAATCCCTGGGTCCGGCATTAATTTTCATGGGTCTTCCTCAGGCTCTTTGCTTAAGAAATTACAGTTAACTTTCTGACACATGCCAATGGGAAGCAACAATAAATAATGATATATTTCGTAAATGTGATGAACTGCTAAACTTAAAAAATTGAGAATTTATTACTTATGCTTTATTTCTTTTATAAGAAAGATCAGTCCATTTTAAAATTTCATTCTACTGAACTTATCAAATATTCTACACATAAATTTCATATATACTTAACATTTTCCTAGAGTGAATTAAATGAATGATTTATTTATCATAAAAAGATGTTCATTGGTACAAATTTATAAGTATACTGGCTAATTGCTCAGATCATAAACTAAATCTAAAAAATGTGTTCCTAAATTTGTATAATTTTCATATTTATTCTTTCTGGGTTACTGGTTGAGATAGTAAGAATTCTTGAACTTCATTATGTCTACATTTTCTCTTCAATTTTCACTACAAAGGCTAACAAAAAATGGAGTTGGTCACTTGGAAAGCTTTTAGATTTTGTTCTATATTTCTCTCATTATTCTTTTTATTCTTCTCCAATATTTTTGTCTACTTGAAATTATGCAGTCTTAATGAAACTATGTAGTGTTTTTCTTGTGAAGTATTCAGATAGAGTTGTTAAACAACCCTGAAGTAGGACTGTCTAAGCTTCGGATTTCTCCTTTATATAAAGACCACAGTGAGAGCATAATAATAGTGACCCTAATTCATCAGATTACTTACAGAGTTATTGTGATGAGTATATTTATAATTCACATGGAGATCTTACTGTGGATACTGGCACCCATTTATAAGGTCTCAAAAAAATGTTAGCTTTTACTATTATTTCATAGATTTACTTGCATTTTCAGTGTGTCTTAGTAGGTACCAATTGTTTTTTTCTACCACCAAACATTCATAAAGCATTTAATGTTATATTAGGAGCTGCAAATCAATAAGATGAAGTGTCTATTCTTATGAGGTTTACAATATAATTTGAAAAGCAAAGCATAAAGATTTAAAATTTATAAATGAAATGCTGTATATACATATAATGGAATAGTATCCAGCCTTAAGAAGGAAAGGAATTCTGACAGTTGCTACATCATCAACACAGTTGAAGTCATTATGCGAAGTGTAACAAGCTAGTAACAAAAGGACAAGTATCTTATGATTCCAATTATACGAGGTCCCTAGAGTGGTCAGAAAGTAGAATGGTGGGTGTCAGGGGGTGGGGGAGGGGAGAGGGGAGCCATTGAATGGGTGGAGTTTCGGTTTGGGAAGATGAAAAAGTTCTGGTGATTGCTGGTGGTATGCTTGCACAAATAGGTGAATGTGCTCAATCCTACTGAACAGTACACTTAAAAATGGTTAAAATGGTAAGTAATAAATTTGCCACAATAAAAAAAGACTTAAAATTTAAATATTTGTATGAGGGAAAATCAGAATTCAACACTACAGTGTAACAGATAAACTGGTAAATTATAAATTAAATGCCATTTTAATTTTACTTATAAAATGTACCCATTCATTCTCTTGAATGAATAGTACATTTGCAAGGTACAAAAATAAAAGGTACAATACACTACCCAGGGAAAAGTAAATCTTTCTGTAGCCATTATACACCATACTCCCATGCAGCCACTGCTCATTATACACACATACTCCTATGTAGTCATAACTATACTAACGCCCTGTACACACTATGTTGCAACTTTCTTTTTCCTCTTAAGAATGTCTTGGATATTAAAAGCAACCTTGTTCTTTTTAAAGAACTGTATGGATACCATAAATATATTGAACCAATCCCCTATTGAGAAGCCAGAGAGGGTTCCAGTCTTGCTATTACAAGCAATGTTTAAAAAAAAATATGGTACATACATCATTTTCCGTAACTGAACATTTCTGTAAGAGAAATTCCTAGAGGAAGGGTTACTGGCTTTTCAAATGATCCACATTAAAAGCATCCTTCCTTCCTATTTTCCCTTCCTCACAACCAACAAGTCAATTTAGTTGTTCACTATTTCTTCATGTCTGAAGAGTTGTCCTCAAACATATCCTCCCGACACTTCATGTTACCCAGTACATCTGGGATTAGGTCTAATGTCTTTGTTTTAGCTCATAAAGTTCAACTCAGTTTGGTCCCTGCACTCCCTCCCTGACCTCTCGACCATCATCCAATTCGATTCTTGCTTTTACAATGTACAAAATAGTTCACAGTTTCAAGCTGCCATGCATTTGCTCTCACTGTCTCCCCAGCCTGGAATGCCTTCGTGCATTTCCCCTGCTTCACCCTGTGGGAAGTCTTAACTTGAGGAAGAGCGTTCCCTTTGGGCTCCACGGGTTCCAGAGCATTCATTTTCCATGATGATTGCTATTCTTTACTGAAACTGTATCCTTGAAGCAGTCTGAAATAGTGGTGGCGAGTTAAAATTTTTTTTCCTTTCTAGCTCTACATCCGGCACAGTGCCTGAGGCCATGTGGTATGCACTCAACAAAATTCCTTTAACTGGACCTTGGGGAAAAGGGGTGGAGTCATTCATTCATTCATTCAACATGTTTATTGAGAGGCTGTTAAACGCTATGGGATTACAACCAAGAAGATAATCCAGGGCCTACTTTTGGTCTAATGAAAAAGTTGGGGCAACATAAACATACAGTTCTAATTCAGTACTGGGTGAGGACTGCAGTAGGCTCTAGATGACAGTTCAGATTTTTTTTTATGAATATGGATGAGAAAAGGGTGGCATTTTAATAACAGGGAATGGTGCTGGCATTTACAAAACAGGGTAATTGCCCCAAATGGCTGTGAAACCCAGAGTCAGGCGTACAGCTCATATCTCCTATTTCCTGTTCACGGCTTGTTGCCTTCCCTTTTCAAGGTGGAGGTGCTCTTCTGGTTAACCAGGTCTAGAAGAATATTAAAGCGAGATAACATGTAAGGCAGCCAGGTCAGAATCGGTGTACTGCACCGAAGTTCTCTTTCTCTGCTAAACCGCCTCCTTACGCATTCCAAAGAACTCGCGTGCTGTTAAATGATCTCTCCTGTTCATCCTTTCCTACTTGCCTCTCCGACAGGACCTCTGCCCCCCAAAACCTCGAGGAAGCTCGTGCCGCGTGTGGGAAGAGCAGGTCCTTCGGCCGCCGGCGGAGAGGAAAGAGGGCGGCGCTCCCCGCTGAGCCTCTGGGCCAGTACCTAGACTCCAGTGACTTCCTTTAAGAAAAAAAATAATAACCTGTAGGTAATGTTCTGTAAAGCGCTAAACGGAATGCCCGGCACCAGGAAATGCTCAGCAGGAGTCAGCTGTACGCGATTCCGACGGCCTCAAGTCCCGGGGCTGTATTCTCCCTTGCAGCCAGAGGACTTGCAAGGGACTCATTCCTGAGCGCGTTAAACCCGAACGCGTACGTCAGGGCGGAGGCAGTTTGACCCCTGCGGCCGCCGTCGCCGAGCACGCGTGCGCGCGCCTGGCGGGACGCGGTGTCATGGCGAGCGCCGTGTGAAGCTCGCGGGCTCCGGGCTGCAGCGTGCGGACCACTTCCGTCGGGCCGGTTTGTTCCTTCCCGGCTGCTGCGGGGTGGGGGCCGGATCCCTGGGCGGAGCCGTGTTCCCCCGATTTCAGCTTTTCTCGGCCGTTTGCTGGCTTGTTTCGTGGTTAAACGGGACTTGGCGGCGGGACTGCGGGCGGCGAGCACCGGGTCGCTGGCCCTCGGGGCTGCAGGGCCGCGGGGTTCAGGGACCCGTTCCTCCCTGGCCAGGCCGCCTGTGCGCCGGTGGGCTGTGGGGCCGGGGCGCGGCCCTCGCGGCGGGCTGCCTGCCAAGCGTTCCCGCTGAAGTCGGCAGGAGGAGCAGGGGTCCTGCCTCCCTCTCTGCTCTAGTTTACCCGTAAAACCTCTGAGCCCCGAGGCGGCGCGCCTTCCGCGTGGGTGCCGAGTCGGGTGTCTGCCCCGCTGCCTCCTCGCCGAGGGGCAGCTGGAATCGCTTGGGTCGTGTAGGGCCGGTGGGAGTTCTCGGTGTGGCCGGGCGCCGGGTCACTGCTGTGGCAGGTAAGGTGGTTGTCCACACACTTGCTCTGATCAGTGAGGTCTTAGCTGGGCACAGTACGTAACATCATTAACCGTGCTGTGCAAAACAGTCTTTTGTGGAGTCTAATCCCTTTTAGGTAGTTTTTGAAGAGTCTTTCCTGTGGGCTTGTGAACTTGTGCTCTTGCTTTTTCTAATCAGTTTTTATTTTCCAGGTTCATCTTTCAAGAGGATTTGAGATTAATTGCAGATAATCAAGGTACTTATTTATTTTAAAACTTTTGTGTCTGAGTGACATGTTACGCAGTAGAGAGTTCAGAGAGGTAGCCGAATTTCCTTGTCATTTTGCCACCGTCTGCATTCCACCATAGTACTCAATCTAAGAGCCATTTTTATTCGTTTTCCTTTTCATCTGTATTCAGCAGTCCTGACCTTTGATAGGCTCTCTTCCTGTGCCTTCCGAGACGCACTGATTTTCTTCTCTGGTGTCTGTTTCTTGGTCTCTGTTATAGGCCTGTTTTCTTCTGTTTGGTAGTTATAGTTGGAGTTCCTCAAGGCTTAGTCCTGTACCCCTTTCTCTTTCTCTCTGGGTGATCCAATCTACATCCTCCTCAATGCTGTTATTATGTATCTCTTTGATTTTAGCCATCCCAGTGGGTGTGAAGTGGTGTATTGTGTTTTGATTTGCACTTCTCTGATAGCTAGTGATACTGACATTTTTTCATGTGCATTGGCCAATCATCTTTGGAGAAATACTATTCATATCTTTTGCTTATATTTTACATTGGGTTTTCTTCTTGTTGAGTTGTTTGTTAATGTATTCTGATCCTAGATCTTTATCAGACATGATTTGCAAATATTTTCTCCTATTGTCTAAACTCTTTTCATTTCTTGGTGGTGTCCTTTGAAGCATTAAAATTTCAATTTTGATGAAGTCTAGTCTTTTTTCTTTTGTTGCTAGGGCTTCTGGTGTTATAACCAAGAATCCAGTGCTCAAATCCAAGGTCATAAAGATTTTAACCCCATATTTTCTTCTAAGATTTTATAGTATTAGCTTTTAAATTTACATCTATAATCCATTTTGAGTTGATTTTTGTATATAATTTGAGGTGGCTCCAACTTCTTTCATTGCATGTGGCTGTCCTGCTCCTGCACTGTTTATTAAAAAGACTATTCTTTCCCCCATTGAATTTTCTTGGCACCCTTGTTAAATAAGCTGACCAGGTAATGTATTTTTGACAAGCATTCCAGATGATTTTTATCAAAGAATAACTCTAGGACCGTGGTTCTCAGGCCTTAGCATGCATTAGAATCACTTGGAGAGCCTGTTAAAGATGATGGGCTTTCCTCAGAATATCTGATTCAGTGAGTCTGAAGTGGGGCCCAGGAATGTTCATTTCTGCCAAGTTCCCTACTGATGCTAACCATGCTGATCTGGGTACCACACTCTGAAAACCACTGGTGCAGCTTTGACTCACATCTGTGGCTACACACATGAGAATTACTGGCAAGTTTGAAAAAAAAAGAATTGCCCAGGCTCTGTTGCCAGGATTGATCCCTCTGGCCTGGGGCTTGGTTGCTGGTCAGTTTTAAAAGCCCCTCAGGTGAATACATTGAACACTCAAGATTGAGAACCTCTGCTGTAGGTCCTTGGTGGTTCTCAGGGATGTTCAGTGGGCTCATCTGAACAGGTGTAAGTTCACGTCCTTAAGTTCCAGTCTCGGAGATTCTAACTCAGAATGGGATCTGGATATTTGCCATTATAAGAGCTCTCCTATTAAGCCACCTGTGGAAGGACAGCACCGTAGGATGGTGCATTCTTTTCTCATCTCTTATTTTCACTGTCCCCTTTTCACTGATTCTGTTTTTATTTCCTTTGTTGAACTTGGTTTCCTCTCCCTTTGAGAAAAAAAAGTACATGATTTTTTGTTTCATTTCATGATTGCTATGCTTTCTTTTTAGTCTCAGACCTTCATTTCCTTATGACTTACTAATTTAAACGTTTCTGAGGGCCAACCATTCCCTCCACCAATCTGCTGAAAGCAATACTGTTACTATTAATAGTGATGAAGATTGTTAAGGTGCTTATGATACACAGGCAGTTTTAAGAACTTTGTCATTATATTTTGTCTCCTTGGATTTCCTAGAGTGAATTTCTAGATATGGAATTACTGGGTCAAAGGATGTATGTTTTAAGGTTTGATGTACATTGCCAGATTGCCTTCCAGAAAGGCTTTACCAGTTTTATCGCACTCTTCAGCTAAGAGTAGGGTTTTTCTCAGTTTTTTTTTAAGTGGTATAGGTGAAAAATAACTTGTTTGCAATTCTTGCTGTTCCTGTGGCTGAGCATTCTTACCAGCGCTTGTTGGGTATTTGCGTTTCCTGAGTGAGTTGCCTGTATTTCCTTTGCCCTCTTTTTCTGGAAGGTGTTTATTTTGTAGAGTCTCATTAGACTCTTGCATTGTATGTGCTTTGCCATTGAGACAAGCCATATGGGAGAGCTTGGTGTTGAGAGAAGGCCTGGGTTCTAATTCTGGCCCTGTCAGGGTACAAATCTTTAGCTTCTCTGAACTTGAGTTCTGTAAAATAAGAGGCTTAGCAATGTTCCCTACCTCCCTAACTGCGTGGGCTGCATAGACTGCTCATGTTTCTTCTAACATTCTATTTCCCTTTCATAGATCCATACACAATTCTGAGTGGGATGTAAAATAGTGTAATGTAAAAACATAGGGCTTTTAATGTGTCATTCAACCCATAGTTCTATAGTAGTTCTTCAGTAACATTCAAGGGCACTGCCTGGGCTAGCCTGTCTCACTTATTTCATAGGATAATGGTGATAGAAGAAGCTCTTGGGAATTAGTATTTACTTCATCCTACCCAGTGTCAGTTTTCTCCTGTGTTACAGAAAGGCGAGCTAAATTCAGCTTAAGCATTCTTTTTTTTTATTAATAAGCTTTATTGATATACACTCTTAATGAAGGTTTCACATGAAAAAACAATGTAGTGACTACATTTACCCATATTATCAAGTCCCCACCCACACCCCAATGCAGTCAGTGCCCATCAGTGTAGTAAGATGCCACAGATTCACTGTTTGCCTTCTCTGTGCTACACTGTTTTCCCCATGATCCCCCACATCATGTGTACTAAACATAATACCCCCCAATCCCCTTCTCCCTCCATCCCCACCTGCCCTCCCACACCCCTCCCCTTTGGTAACCACCAGTGCCTTCTTGGAGTCTCTGAGTCTGCTGCTATTTGTTCCTTCAGTTTTGCTTCGTTGTTATACTCCACAAATGAAATCATTTGGCACTTGTCTTTCTCCACCTGGCTTATTTCACTGAGCATAATATCCTCCAGCTCCATCCATGTTGTTGCAAATGGCAGGATTTGTTTTTTTCTTATGGCTGAATAGTATTCCATTGTGTATATGTACCACATCTTCTTTATTCATTCATCTACTGATGGACACTTAGGTTGCTTCCATATCTTGGCTATTGTAAAAAGTGTTGCAATAAACATAGGGGTGCATATATCTTTTTGAATCTGAGAAGTTGTATTCTTTGGGTAAATTCCAAGGAGTGGGATTCCCGGGTCAAATGGTATTTCTATTTTTAGTTTTTTGAGGAACCTCCATATTGCTTTCCACATGGTTGAACTAGCTTACATTCCCACCAGCAGTGTAGGAGGGTTTCCCTTTCTCCGCATGCTCGCCAGCATTTGTTGTTCTTAGTCTTTTCGATGCTGGCCATCCTTACTGGTGTGAGGTGATATCTCATTGTTGTTTTAATTTGCATTTCCCTGATGATTAGTAATGTGGAGCATTTTTTTGTGTGTGTCTGTTGGCCATCTGAATTTCTTCATTGGAGAACTGCCTCTTCATATCCTCTGCCCATTTCTTAATCGGGTTATTTGCTTTTTGGGTGTTGAGGCATGTAAGTTCTTTATATATTTTGTATGTTAACCCCTTGTCGGATATGTCATTTACAAATATATTCTCCCATACTGTAGGATGCCTTTTTGTTCTGTTGATGGTGTCCTTTGCTGTACAGAAACTTTTTAGTTTGATGTAATCCCATGAGTTCATTTTTGCTTTTGTTTCTCTTGCTCGAGGAGATGCGTTCAGGAAGAAGGTGCTCATGGTTATATTCAGGAGATTTTTGCCTATGTTGTCTTCTGAGAGTTTTATGGTTTCATGACTTACATTCAGGTCCCTGATCCATTTTGAGTTTACTTTTGTGTATGGAGTTAAACAATAATCCAGTTTCATTCCCTTGCATGTAGCTGTCCAGTTTTGCCAACACCAGCTGTTGAAGAGGCTGTCATTTCCCCATTGTATATCCATGGCTCCTTTATCATATATTAATTGACCATATATGCTTGGATTAATATGTGGACTCTTTATTCTGTTCCATTGGTCTGTGGGTCTGGTCTTGTGCCAGTACCAAATTGTCTTGATTACTGTGGCTTTGTAGTAGAGCTTGAAGTCAGGGAGTGTAATTCCCCCTGTTTGATTCCTCCTTCTCAGGATTGCTTTGGCTATTCGGGGTCTTTTCTGGTTCCATATGAATTTTAGAATTATTTGTTCCAGTTCATTGAAGAAAGCTGTTGGTAGTTTGATAGGGATAGCATTGAATCTGTAGATTGCTTTAGGTAGTATAGCCATTTTGACAATATTGATTCTTCCTAGCCAAGAGCATGGGATGCATTTCCATTTGTTAGTGTCCTCTTTAATTTCTCCTTGGAGTGTCTTGTAGTTTTCAGAGTATAGGTCTTTCACTTCCTTGGTTAGGTTTATTCCTAGGTATTTTTTTCTTTTAGATGCAATTGTGAATGGAATTGTTTTTCTGATTTCTCTTTCTGTTAGTTCATTGTTAGTGTATAGGAATGCCACAGATTTCTGCGTATTAATTTTGTATCCCACAACTTTGCTGAATTCAGATACTAGATCTAGTAGTTTTGGAGTGGATTCTTTAGGGTTTTTTATGTACAATATCATGTCGTCTGCAAACAGGGACAGTTTGACTTCTTCCTTGCCAATCTGGATGCCTTTTATTTCTTTGTGTTGTCTGATTGCTGTGGCTAGGACCTCCAGAACTATGTTGAATAGAAGTGGGGAGATTGGGCATCCTTGTCTTGTTCCCGATCTTAAAGGAAAAGCTTTCATTTCTCGCTGTTAAGTCTAATGTTGTCTGTGGGTTTGTCATATATGGCCTTTATTATGTTGAGGTACTTGCCCTCTATACCCATTTTGTTGAGAGTTTTTATCATGAATGGATGTTGAATTTTGTCAAATATTTTTTCTGCATCTATGGAGATGATGATGTGGTTTTTGTCCTTCTTTTTATTGATGTGGTGGATGATGTTGATGGATTTTCAAATGTACCATCCTTGCATTCCAGGGATGAATCCCACTTAATCATGATGGGTGATCTTTTTGATGTATTTTTGAATTTGGTTTGCTAATATTTTGTTGAGTGTTTTTGCATCTATGTTCATCAGGGATATTGGTCTGTAATTTTCTTTTTTTGTGGTGTCTTTGCCTGGTTTTGGTATTAGAGTGATGGTGGCCTAATAGAATGAGTTTGGAAGTATTCCCTCTTCTACTCTTTGGAAAACTTTAAGGAGGATATGTATTAGGTCTTCACTAAATGTTTGCTAAAATTCAGCGGTGAAGCCATCTGTTTCCGGAATTTTCTTCTTAGGTAGGTTTTTGATTACCAGTTCAGTTTCATTGCTGGTAATTGGTCTGTTGAGATTTTCTGTTTTTTTCTGGGTTAGCCTTGGAAGGTTGTATTTTTCTAGAAAGTTGTCCATTTCTTCTAGGTTATCCAGTTTGTTAGCATGTAATTTTTCATAATATTATCTAATAATTCTTTGTATTTCTGTGGTGTCCATAGTGATTTTTCCTTTCTCATTTCTGATTTTGTTTATATGAGTAGACTTTTTTTTTCTTGATAAGTCTGGCTAGGGGTTTATCTATTTTGTTTATTTTCTTGAAGAACCAGATCCTGCTTTCATTGATTCTTTCTATTGTTTTATTCTTCTCGATTTTATTTGTTTCTGCTCTAATCTTTATTATGTCCCTCCTTCTACTGACTTTGGGCCTCATTGGTTCCTCTTTTTCTACATTCGTTAATTGTGATCTTAGACTGTTCATATGGGATTGTTCTTCTTTCCTGAGGTAGGCCTGTATTGCAATATACTTTCCTCTTAACATGGCCTTTGCTGCATCCACAGATTTTGCTGTGTTGAATTATTGTTGTCATTTGTCTCCATATATTGCTTGATCTCTGTTTTTATTTGGTCATTGATCCATTGGTTATTTAGGAGCATTTTGTGAAGCCTCCATGTGTTTGTGGGCTTTTTCATTTTCTTTGTGTAATTTATTTCTAGTTTCATACCTTTGTGGTCTGAGAAACTGGATGGTACAATTTCAATCTTTTTGAATTTACCGAAGCTCTTTTTGTGCCTAGTATATGATCTATTTTTGAAAATGTTCCATGTGCACTTGAGAAGAATGTATATTGTGCTGCTTTTGGGTGTAGAGGTCTATAGATATCTGTTAGGTCCATCTGTTCTATTGTGTTGTTCAGGGCCTTTCTCTCCTTACTTATTTTCTGTCTGGTTGATCTGTCCTGAGTGAGTGGAGTGTTGAAGTCTCCAAAACAAATGCACTGCATTCTATTTCTTCTTTTAATTTTGTTAGTATTTGTTTCACATATGTAGGTGATCCTGTGTTGGACACATAGATATTTATAATGGTTATATCTTCTTGTTGGATTGACCCTTTTATCATTATGTAATGTCCTTCATTGTCTCTTGTGACTTTCTTTGTTTTGATGTCTATTTTGTCTGATACAAGTACTGCAACTCCTGCTTTTTTCTCCCTATTGGTTGCATGAAATATCTTTTTCTATCCCTTCACTTTTAGTCTGTGTATGTCTTTGGGTTTAAAGTGAGTCTCTTGTGTGCAGCATATAGATGGGTCTTGTGTTTTTCCATTCAGTGACTCTATCCTTTGATTGGTGCATTCAGTCCATTTACATTTTGGGAGATTATGGATAGGTATGTACTTGTTGGCATTGCAGGCTTCCAATTCGTGGTTACCAAAGGTTCAAGGTTAACTTACTTACTATCTAAGAGTCTAACTTAACTCACTCAGTCTGCTATTACAAACACAATCTAAAGGTTCTTTTTCTCTTTTTATCCTCCTTTTTCTTCCTCCTCCCTTCTTTATATATTAGGTATCATATTCTGTACTCTTTTTCTGTCCCTTGATTGACTTTGGAGATAGTTATTTTAATTTTTGTATTTGCTTAGTAATTAGTTCTACTTTCTTTACTGTGGTTTTATTACCTCTGGTGGCAGCTATTAAACCTTAGGAACACTTCCATCTATAGCAGTCCCTCTAAAATACACTGTAGAGATGGTTTGTGGGAGGTAAATTCACTTAGCTTTTGCTTATCTGGAAATTGTTTAATTCCTCCTTCAAATTTAAATGATAATCTTGCCGCCTACAGTATTCTTCGTTCCAGGCCCTTCTGCTTCATTGCATTAAATACATCATACCACTCCCTTCTGGCCTGTAAGGTTTCTGTTGAGAAGTCTAATGATAGCCTGATGGGCTTTCCTTTGTATGTGATCTTTTTTCTCTCTCTGGCTGCTTTTAATCGTCTGTCCTTATCCTTGATCTTTTCCCTTTTAATTACTATGTCTTGGTGTTGTCTTCCTTGGGTCCCTTGTGTTGGGTGATCTGTGCATATCCATGGCCTGAGAGACTATCTCCTTCCCCAGATTGGGGAAGTTTTCAGGAATTACCTCCTCAAAGACACTTTCTATCCCTTTTTCTCTCTCTTCTTTTTCTGGTACCCCTATAATGCAAATATTATTCCATTTGGATTGGTCACACAGTTCTCTCAATATTCTTTCATTCTTAGAGATCTTTTTTTCTCTCTGTGCCTCAGCTTCTTTGTATTCCTCTTCTCTAGGTTCTATTTCATTTATAATGTCCTCCACCATATCCACTCTGCTTTTAATACCCCCCATTGTGCTGTTCAAAGGTTGGATTTCTGACTGGAATTCATTCCTAAGTTCTTGAATATCTTTCCCTACTTCCATGAGCATGTTAATGATTTTTATTTTGAAATCCCTTTCAGGAAGAGTCATAAGGTCAATGTCATTTAAGTCTTTCTCAGGAGCGGTGTTAATAATTGTACTCTGAACCAGGTTCCTTTGGCATTTCATATTTGTATAAGGAGCCCTCTAGTGCCCAGAAGCTCTACTCCTTGGAGCTGCTCAGCCCCTGAAGCAATGTCGGGGGTCACAGGGGAGTGGTATTGGTGTGTAGGGGGAGGAAAGAGCTGTGTCTTGCTACCCCGCTGCTATGCCTTTCTCCACTGCCTGAACCAATGGGCCGAGCACACAGGTATAAGCCTCTATGGTTTGCCTTTGTAGCTGTTATAGACAGATCTTCCCTCTGGCTGGCCTAAAACCAGGGTAGGGTTTGCTGGTTTGTGAGCCAGGTGGGGCTGGACAGGAGAAAGGCGCAGTAAGCTGCGTATCACCGAGGGGGTCCTTGGAGCTGTGTCGTAAGCCAGGGAGCTGGAGCACCTGAAGATTGTCTAAGGGAGATTTCTTTTTCCTTCTTAAATATGAGAGTCTATATGGCAAAGTTCCCAACGTGCTGGGCAGAGTACACCCGGACAATTTTGTCAATGTGTCCTCTCTCCTGAGCAGTAACTTCTGTGCAATCCTTGCACCTTTAGCAGCCCTCTTGCTAAGGGCTTCCTTGTTAGGAAGTCTCTCAGACTACCTGCCTTTTTTTTGTCCCAGAGCAGCTGGATATTGATCCCTGCTTTCCACAAGTGGCTGGAATCTCAGTGTCTCCAGGAATTCTGCCTGCTTTAGCTTCCCAACCCTGTAGTCACAAGAGTATTGTGCAAGCACCATGAAATGTATGTTTGGCTCCCAGAGGAGATCTCTGGACTTAGGTCTTCAGCAGTTCCAGCCCTCCACTTCCTCCCTGCTTGTTTTCTTTTCCTCCTGCCGATGAGCTGGGGTTGGGGAAGGGCTTGGGTCCTGCTGGCCACAGCTTTCGGAGGTTACCCTGCTCTGTGATGTCTGTCTTTTCTCCAGGTTTATGCAGTCTGCCGCAGTCCTCTTTCCTGTTGCTCTTTCAAGATTAGTTGTATTAATTATATTTTCATATAATAAGCGGTATTAGGAGGAGGCTGCTATCACCCCTCTCATGCCGCCTTCTTTTTTTTGTTTTTTGTTTTTATTGTTTTTTATTTATTTGTTTATTTTTTTGTTTTGCTATTAATTATATGAGCAACATTATGGTTACTAGACTCCCTTATTATCAGGTCCCCACCACATACCCCATTGCAGTCACTGTCCATTAGCATAGTACGATGTTATAAAATCACTACTTGTCTTCCCTGTGTTATACTGCCTTCCTCGTATCCCTCTACCCACCCCCACACCTACTACATTATGTGTACTAATTGTAATAGCCCTTTTCCCCCCTTATCCCACCCTTCCCACCCATCCTCCTCAGTCTCTTTTCCTTTGGTAACTATTAGTCCGTTCTTGGGTTCTGTGAGTCTGCTGCTGTTTTGTTCCTTCAATTTTTGCTTTGTTCTTATACTCCACAGATGAGTGAAATCATTTGATATTTGTCTTTCTCCGCCTGGCTTATTTCACTGAGCATAATACCCTCTAGCTCCATCCATGTTGTTGCAAATGGTAGGATTTGTTTTCTTATGGCTGAATAATAGTCCATTGTGTATATATACCACATCTTCTTTATCCATTTGTCTCCTGATGGACACTTAGGTTGCTTCCATTTCCTAGCTATTGTAAATAGTGCTGCGATAAGCATAGGGGTGCATATGTCTTTTTGAAACTGGGCTGCTGCATTCTTAGGGTAAATTCTTAGGAGGGGAATTCCTGGGTCAAACGGTATTTCTATTTTTGAGTTTCTTGAGGAACCTCCATACTGCTTTCCACATGGTTGAACTAATTTACATTCCCACCAGTAGTGTAGGAGGGTTCCCCTTTCTCCACATCCTTGCTAACATTTGTTGTTGTTTGTCTTTTGTATGATGACCATCCTAACTGGTGTGAGGTGATATCTCATTGTTGTTTTAATTTGCATTTTTCTGATGACTAGTGATGTGGAGCATCTTTTCATTTGCCTGTTGGCCATCTGAATTTCTTCTTTGGAGACATGTCCGTTCAGCTCCTCTGTCCATTTTTTAATTGGCTTATTTGCTTTTTGTTTGTTGAGGTGTGTGAGCTCTTTATGTAATTTGGATGTCATGAATATACCCTCCCATATTGTAGGATGTCTTTTTGTTCTACTGATGGTGTCCTTTGCTGTACAGAAGGTTTTTAGTTTGATATAGTCCCATTTGTTCATTTTTGCTTTTATTTCCCCTGCCCGTGGAGATATGTTCATGAAGAACTTGCTCATATTTATGCCCAAGAGATTTTTGCCTATGCTTTTTTCTAAGAGTTTTATGGTTTCATGACTTACATTCGGGTCTTTGATCCATTCTGAGTTTACTTTTGTGTATGGGGTTAGACAGTAATCCAGTTTCATTCTCTTACATGTAGCTGTCCAGTTTTGCCAACACCAGCTGTTGAAGAGGCTGTCATTTCCCCATTGTGTGTCCATGGCTCCTTTATCGTATAATAATTGACCGTATATGCATGGGTTTATATCTGGGCTCTCTATTCTGTTCCACTGGTCTATGGGTCTTTTCTTGTGCCAATACCAAATTGTCTTGATTACTGTAGCTTTGTAGTAGAGCTTGAAGTCAGGGAGCATAATTCCCTCTGCTTTATTCTTCCTTCTCAGAATTGCTTTGGCTATTCGGGGTCTTCTGTGGTTCCATATGAATTTTAGAACTATTTGCTCTAGTTCATTGAAGAATGCTGTAGGTATTTTGATTGGGATTGCATTAAATTTGTAGATTGCTGTAGGCAGGATGGCCATTTTGACAATATTAATTCTTCCTAGCCAAGACCATGGGATGAATTTCCATTTATTAATGTCTTCTTTAATTTCTCTTAAGAGTGTCTTGTAGTTTTCCAGGTATAGGTCTTTCATTTCCTTGGTTAGGTTTATTCCTAGGTATTTTTTTCTTTTGGATGCAATTGTGAATGGAATTGTTTTCCTCATTTCTCTTTTTGCTAGTTCATTGTTAATGTATAGGAATGCAACAGATTTCCGTGTATTAATTTTGTATCCCACAACTTTGCTGAATTCAGATATTAGATCTAATAGTTTTGGAGTGGATTCTTTAGGGTTTTTTAAGTACCTTATCATGTCATCTGTAAATAGGGACAGTTTAACCTTCTTCCTTGCCAATCTGGATGCCTTTTATTTCTTTGTGTTGTCTGATTGCTGTGGCTAGGACCTCCAGAACTATGTTGAATAGAAGTGGGGAGATTGGGCATCCTTGTCTTGTTCCCGATCTTAAAGGAAAAGCTTTCATTTCTCGCTGTTAAGTCTAATGTTGTCTGTGGGTTTGTCATATATGGCCTTTATTATGTTGAGGTACTTGCCCTCTATACTCATTTGAGAGTTTTTATCATGTATGGATGTTGAATTTTGTTGAATGCTTTTTCAGCATCTATGGAGATGATGATAAGGTTTTTGTTCTTTTTATTGATGTGGTGTATGATGTTGATGGATTTTCGAATGTTGTACCATCCTTGCATCCCTGGGATGAATCCCACTTGATCATGATGGATGATCTTTTTGATGTATTTTTGAATTTGGTTTGCTAATATTCTGTTGAGTATTTTTGCGTCTACGTTCATCAGGGATATTGGTCTGTAATTTTCTTTTTTTGTGGTGTCTTTGCCTGGTTTTGGTATTAGAGTGATGGTGGCCTAATAGAATGAGTTTGGAAGTATTCCCTCTTCTACTCTTTGGAAAACTTTAAGGAGGATGGGTATTAAGTTTTCACTAAGTGTTTGATAAAATTCAGCAGTGAAACCATGTGTTCCACGGGTTTTATTCTTAGGTAGTTCTTTGATTACTAATTCAATTTCTTTGCTGGTAATTGGTCTGTTGAGGTTTTCTGTTTCTTCCTGGGTCAGCCTTGGAAGTTTATATTTTTCTGGAAAGTTGTCCATATTTCTAGGTTATCCAGTTTGTTAGCATATAATTTTTCATAGTATTCTCTCAACATTCTTTGTATTTCTGTGGTGTTTGTATTGATTTTTCCTTTCTCATTTCTGATTCTTTTTATGTGTGTAGACTTTTTTTTTTGATAAGTCTGGCTATTGGTTTATCTATTTTGTTTATTTTCTCATAGAACCAGATCCTGCTTTCATTGATTCTTTTGTTTAATCCTTCTCAATTTTATTTATTTCTGCTTTAATCTTTATTATGTCCCTCCTTCTACTGACTTTGGGCCTTATTTGTTCTTCCTTTTCTAGTTTCATTAATTGTGAGTTTAGACTGTTCATTTGGGATTGTTCTTCTTTCCTGAGGTCGGCTTGTACTGCAATATACTTTCCTCTTAGCATGGCCTTTGCTGCGTCCCACAGATTTTGTAGTGTTGAATTATTGTCTTTTGTATCCATATATTGCTTGAAGTGTGTTTTTATTTGGTCATTTTTCCAATGATTATTTAGGAGCATGTTATTAAGCCTCCATGAGTTTGTGGGCTTTTTCGTTTTCTTTGTGTAATTTCTAGTTTCATACCTTTGTGATCTGTTAAGCTGGTTGGTACAATTTCAATCTTTTTTAATTTACTGTGGTTCTTTTTGTGGCCTAATGTATGATCTATTCTTCAGAATGTTTCATGTGCACTTGAGAGGAATGTGTGTCCTATTGCTTTTCGGTGGAATGTTCTGTTGATGTGTTAGGTTCATCTGTTCTAATACGTTGTTCAGTGCGTCTGTCTCTTTTCTTATTTTCTGTCTGGTCTATCTGTCCTTTGGTCTGAATGGTGTGTTGAAGTGTCGTAAAATGAATGCATTGCATTCTATTTCCCCCTGTATTCTGTTAGTATTTGTTTCACTTATGTTTGTGATCTTGAGTTGGGTGCATAGATATTTATAATAGTTATATCCTCTTGTTGGACTGACCCTTTTATAATTATGTAATGTCCTTTGTCTCTCGTGACTTTCTTTGTTTTGAAGTCTGTTTTGTGTGATACAAGTACTGCAACTCCTGCTTTTTTCTCACTATTAGTTACATGAAATATCTTTTTCCATCCCTTTTCTTTCAGTCTGTGTATGTCTTTGGGTTTGAAGTGAATCTCTTATAGGCAGTATATAGATGGGTCTTGTTTTTTCATCCATTCAGTAACTCTATGTCTTTTGATTGGTGCATTCAGACCATGTATATTTAGGGTGATTATTGATAGGTATGTACTTATTGCCATTGTAGGCTTTAGATTCATGGTTAGCAAAGGTTCAAGAGCACTTCCCTTACTATCTAACAGTCTAATTTAACTTACTTCATGTACTATTGCAAACACAACCTAACGGTTCTTTTTTTTCCCCTTCTTTTTCTTCCTCCTCCATTCTTTGTATGTTATGAATCATATTGTGTACTCTTTGTCTTCCCTTGTGTGACGTCTACTTAGCCTTAGGAATACTTCCATCTATAGGAGTCCCTCCAGAATGCACTGGAGAGGTGGTTTGTGGGATGTAAATTTTGTCAGCTTTTGCTTATCTGAAAATTGTTTAATCCCTCCTTCAAATTTAAATGATAACCTTGCTGGGTACAGTATTCTTGGTTCAAGGCCCTTCTGCTTCATTGCATTAAATACATCATACCACTCCCTTCTGGCCTGTAAGGTTTCTGTTGAGAAGTCTGATGATAGCCTGATGGGCTTTCCTTTGTATGTGATCTTTTTTCTCTCTCTAGCTGCTTTTAAAATCTGTCTTTATCCTTGATCTTTACCATTTCATTTATTATATGTGTTGATGTTGTCTTCCTTAGGTCCCTTGTGTTGGGATCTGTGCACCTCCATGGCCTGAGAGACTATCTCCTTCCCCAGATTGGGGACATTTTCAGCAATTACCTCCTCAAAGACACTTTCTATCCCTTTTTCTCTCTCTTATACTTCTGGTACCCCTATAATGCAAATATTGTTTCATTTGGATTGGTCACACAGTTCTCTCAATATTCTTTCATTCTTAGAGATCCTTTTTTCTTTCTGTGCCTCAGCTTCTTTGTATTCCTCTTTTCTAATTTCTATTTCATTTACCGTCTCTTCTACTACATCTAATCTGCTTTTAAATCCCTCCATTGTTTGTTTCATTTCAGATATGGAATTTCTTAATGATTGAATCTCTAACTTAAATTTGTTCCTGAGTTCTTGAATACTTTTCCATACCATCATAAGCATGTTTATAATTTTTATTTTGAACTCTCTTTCAGGAATATTGGTGAGTTCGGTTTCATTTGGCCCTCTTTCTGGGGTTTGTGAGATTTTGGTCTGAACATGGTTGTTTTGTCATCTCATATTTCTTTGTGGTGCCCAGTAGTGCGCAGATACTTCAGTCTCTGGAGCTGCTCAGCCCCTAGAGTGAGGTTGGTTGTCGTAAGGGAGCGGAGCTGGTGCCTGGGGGGAGGAAAGATATGGTTCCTGATTTTGTCTGCGGTGACTGTGTCCAGTGTTAGATCCAGTGGGCCAAGCACACACGGGTAAACCTCTGTGCTTTGCGTCTCTAGCTATTGTGGGCGGGGCCTCCCTCTGGCTGGCCTGACGCCAGCACAGTGACTGCCAGTTTGCAAACCAGTGCCGGCAGGGTAGGAGGAAGTGCAGCAGGCTGCGTGTCACAGTGGGGGGCCTCAGAGCTGAGTAGGCATCCAGAGTGTGGAGCACCTGAAGCTCCCCAAAGTTCCCTACCAGCTGTTCAGTGCGTACCCAGACAACCTTGTCCACCTCTCCCTTCTCCTGCACAGCAAGCTCTGTGCATACCGTGCCCCTTCAGCAACCCTCTAGCTGCTAGGAAGCCTGTCCAGACTGCCTGCCTTTCCTCTGACCGAGTGGCCAGGTGTGGATCCCGTCCTCCACAAACAGCCGGAATGTCAGTTTCTCAAGCACTCCGCCTGTCCGTGCTCCCCAACATCCAGAGCACCGCACACTATAGGGTTCTGCTCACAAAGCAGATCTCCAGTGTTAGGCGCTCAGCAGTCCCAGGCTTTCACCCCCTCCTCCGTTCCGTTTCTCCTCCTCCCGCTGGTGAGCTGCGGTGGGGGAAGGGCCTGGGTCCCGTCGGATTAAGGCTTTTGTATGTTACCCTGTTTCGTGAGGTCTGCTCTGTTCGTGAGGTGTGTATGCAGTGTGGTTCAGCCTTCTTTCTTGTTGCTGTTTTAAGGTTAGTTGTACTGATTAACTATATTTTTGTAGTGTTTGTGGTTTTGGGAGGAGCTCTCCATCTTACTTCTCATGCCGCCATCTTGAATTCTTCATGCTACCATCTTTAATCCCCTACCTCAGCTTAAGCATTCTATTCATGCAGTCAGTCAACAACCATGGTGTGCCTGCTATATATGCCAGGCATTGTTACAGGTTTTGTAGATAGAATGGGAAGAGGGAATGCTTTTTCCCCTCATGGCACTTATAGTATGGGAAAGACAGATGCAATTATATATATGGTGCCAGGTGGGCACATGCTATGAAGAAAAAAGTCATAAAGTATAAAGCAGTGTTAAGAGGTCACTGAAAATATATGAGATGCTTTTGTCAGTGTGTGGTTATTTTAGACTATGGTGTTTAGGAATGGCCTGTTGGGGGAGGTGTCATTTGAATAGAGAAGTGGGCAGCAAGCCATACAAATATCTGGGGGATGATATTCGAGGCAGAGGAATAGCAAGTATGAAGGTCCCTGAGTCAGAAACTAGTTTGGCACACTGGGGTATCTAAAAGGTTAGTGTAGTTGGGGTAGAGGGAGGGGCCAGGTTGGATCTTGTTAGGCTGGGTCGTCCGTAGGACACAGCGCCGGCCAGGGACCTGCAGCATTCAAGACGCGATTCTAGGCCTCTCCTGGGGTAAAGCGGGGAACACAAAATACTAAACCTTCACCCGCTTGGAGGTTACATTCTAGTAGAAAGAGACAGACGGTAAAAATAAAAGCATCTAGGCGGGTGATCAAGAGCTGTGGCAGGAAAACCAGGCAGGGTGGGGTAGGGAGTGTGCGTGTGTGGTGAGGCGGGAGCTGCGCAGAAAGGTTTAGTGGGGACACTTGAGCAAAGTCCTGAGTGGCTTGGTGGGCGTGAAATAGCAGGGGAGCCCTGGAGTCGGGGGATTGGGGGAAGAGGATGGGAAGTGGGGTGGAGGAGGGAGCAGGACATGTGCACATGCCTTTGCAAATCTTTGTAGATCACTGTCTCGGCCATTGACTGTGAGGTGGAAGACCCCTGGCAGGTGTTGATCAGAGGCTTGAGATGAATTTAGGTTATAAAGGGATCCTGGGCTTCTGGGCTAAAACTATCCTTCAAGAATTAAGGCGAGAGGCAGGGAGGCTGACTCCAGTGATCGGGCAGAGTTGAGGTTGGTTGGGACCCAGAATATAGTAGGTATGGTCAGAAATAGATTCTGAATAGATTTTGATGATGGAGGCAGCAGGATTTTAGTGGCTTGGATTTAGGGTGAAAGAGGGGCCAGGGGTGATGCTAGGATTTTTAAAAAGGCCTGACCAGGTAGGTTGGGGTGGCCTTTAAATGAGAATGGGAAAGTGGTGGGAGGGTGTGGTGCAGTTGGTTGGGTAAGGTGGGCAGAGGATCAGGAGTTAGGTCTTTGACTTTTTAAATTTGAAAAAACTATTAGACATTCAAGCAGGGGTGTTGAATAGGCAGTTGGATCTCATGGTGTCAAGTTCAGGGAAGGCCTTAGCTGGTTGTCTAAGCATATTGTTGGCATTTCAAGGCCGCAGTCTGGATGAGATCACCTAGGGTGTGTCTGCAACCAGAGAAGTCATGTAACAGAGCCATGTGGGGATTCCGGTGATGAGAAGTAGGGAGACGAAGGGGACCAGGGAGTGGCTGATGGGGTAGGAGAAGGACTCAGCGTGGTGTCCCAGAAGCCGTTAAGAAAAAGTATCTTGAGGGAATGCTTGCTGATGGGGTCCTGTAAGGTGACCGAGACTTGGTCAGTGTGTATATCGTTGGAAGTCATTCAAATCATGACAGCAGTTTGGGTGGGGGGTGGTGGGAGACTGGTCCCTGAGAGATGGGGGGCATTGGAAAATGAGGTACAGATAGATCTCGCAAGAAATTTTCCTTTAAGGGAGAGAAATGTGACGGAGGTAGTAAGTGGAGGTAGTGGGGTCAAGATAAGGGCTTTGTTTTTTAAATGGGAGAAATACCAGTATGTTTATATTTAGATAGTAATGATTCAGTAGAGAGACAGTGATGGTGCTGAAGAGAGCATCACTGGATCCTGTGCTTAGGTCAGAGTAGGAGATTGTTCTTAGGGAGGCAGATAGTTCATCCATAGAACAGATTGGCAGGCAGGCACAGGGGCAGAGAGCCACCTTCAGCTGTGCAGAGCGAGGGAGGGGACTGCAGAGGGCACTGCGTGCGGGCCCTCTGGTTTAGTGCCATCTGTAGCCTCATGTAGACGGGATCTGTGAGAAACTAATTTTCAGAAAATTCCTCAGATAAATGAGTTTAAATTTATTTGCTGTGGTTCTTCACAGCCTTTGATCTGCTAATGCGTCCTGCAGATCTGTGCAGAGGCAGAATTTTCTCAGTTTATTTGACTACAGAATCCATTTTTCACTGATAGTTAATATCGCAAACAAGTAGAACCATTTTGAGACACTAACCTTCTGTCTGTTGGCTGAGTTGGCCAGGGAGGGAATTCACCGGCTCGAGTGCCTGGGCAGACCGGGCTGCATCTGGCTCAGCCCTTGGTTGGGCCCACGTGCTCCTGTAATGTCAGTCTGGCCCGCCACCGCTCTGGCTCTCCCTATGTTTCATTCCCTAGAGAGGCTTCTACCCCATGGCGGGCAGCATGCACCCCAGCACCTCCTCATTGGCATCTTCCCACCTTAGTCACATTGTGAAAAGAGAAGCCATCTCTCCTTTTAGCTTTGGCATAGAAGTCCCAGTGATTCCGCATGGCTGGGCTTGCCGTGTCCTATACTGAACCAGCCGGCGTGGCTGGGAAGTGGCAGGCTGGGGTCGTGTGCGCCATTCCTGTGTCTGGGGAGGGAGGAGGCCTATGATTGACAGTCCCACCGGGACTGTGTGGTATACAGATTAACTAATTTAACCAGGCCTCAGTTGATTGCCACTTGGATGATTTCTAATCTTTTGCTCTTACAGTGGAAGGCTGGCTGAGATTTGAACACAGGTTTATATGATTTATGGGGTGTGATTTATCATAGTTTTAAAGAGTGCCTTATAGTAAAAGGCACAAAACGAAACTGGCTGGAAGCCACTCTGCTAATTGAAAGCTGTTAATGGGAAGATGGGGATCTGGCCAACGAAGAGAAGGAAAATTCATCAGAAAGGCTTGAGACCAAGAGAGTGTAGGCTCCTTACCACTGGCCTAGGCGAATGCACTAGGGGGCCCCACGTGCGTGGGCCATGTGGCCTCAGGCTCATCTGGCATGCAGGTGAGCGTCTCTGGGTTTCAGATCGCCCAAAGGTAACATCTTGCAAAACTGCAATACAGTATCACAGCCAGGATATAGATGATACAGTCAGGATGGAGAGCATTTCCATCACCCCAGGGCCACTCATGTTGCCCTTTTGTAGTGACACTCCTCCGCCATCCTCTCCTTATTTGCTGGCAACCACTATTCTGTTCCCCTTTCCTGTAAGTCCCTTATTTCAATCCCAAATGTGTAACATAAATATAATCACACGGTGTGTGACCTGTTGGGCTTGGCTCTGTTCACTCAGCTTAATTCTCTGGGATTCACCTAGATTGTTGCATGAATCAATAGTACATTCTTCTTTATTGATGAGTAGTATTCCGTGGTTTGGGTGTACCATATTTTGTTTGATCATTTAATCCATTGAAGGGCTTCTAGGTTGTTTCCAGGTTTTGGCTATTACAAAGAAAGCTATAAACATTTGTGTTCAGATTTTTGTGTGAATACAAGTATTTCTCTTGGATTAAACTCCCATAAGTACAATTGCCAGTTTGTGTTGTGGTTGCATGATTAGTTTTTAAAGAAAATGCCAAACTTTTTCAGACTGGCTGTACCCTTTATATTCCCACCAGCACTGCATAAGTGATAAGAGTTTCTCTGCATCCTGGCCAGCATTTAATGTCCTCACTGTTTTTTATTTTAGTCACTTTGATAGGTGTGTAGTGATATCTCATTATGATTTTAGTTTGTATTTCTCTGATGGCTAGTGTTGTTGAATCTCTTTTCCTGTGTTTGCCCTCTGTATATCCTTTCCGGTGAAATGTCTCTATATAATCTTTTCTCCATTTTCTAATTAGATTGGTTTTTAAATTACTGTTTTAAGTTCTAGATATGAGTCCTTTGGCAGATAGCTGTTTGCAAATATTTTCTCCCACTCTGAAGCTTGACTTTTAATTCTCTTGAAAGGGTCTTTTGCAGAGCAAAAGTTGTTAATTTTTATGTCTGGATGTATTAATTTTCCTTTCATGGACCATGCTTTTGGTATCAAGTCCAAGAACTCTTCACCCAGCTCTGTCCTGAAGATTATCTCTTTTTTATTTTTTATTTTTTATTTTTTTAACAATTTATTTTGGTATCATTAACCTACAATTACATGAGCAATATTATGGTGATTAAACTCCCCCTTCATCAGGTCCCCCCCACCAACCCTATTACAGTCACTGTCCATCAGTGTAGTGAGATGAGAATCACTACTTGTCTTCTCT
>JAQQAC010015287.1:17843842-17895094 GCA_029783875.1 Phataginus tricuspis
TCAATAAAAAGAAGAACAAAAACCACATGATCATCTCCATGGATGCTGAATTTTGTCAAATGCTTTTTCAGCATCTATGGAGATGATCATGTGGTTTTTGTTCTTCTTTTTATTGATGTGATGGATGATAACGGATTTTCGAATGTTGTACCATCCTTGCATCCCTGGGATGAATCCCACTTGATCATGGTGTATGATCCTCTTGATGTATTTTTGAATTCGGTTTGCTAATATTTTGTTGAGTATTTTTGCATCTACGTTCATCAGGGATATTGGTCTGTAATTTTCTTTTTTAGTGAGGTCTTTGCCTGGTTTTGGTATTAGAGTGATGCTGGCTTCATAGAAAGAGTTTGGAAGTATTCCCTCCTCTTCTATTTTTTGGAAAACTTTAAGGAGAATGGGTGTTATTTCTTCTCTATAAGTCTGGTAGAATTCAGAGGTGAATCCATCAGGTCCGGGGGTTTTGTTCTTGGGTAGTTTTTTGATTACCGATTCAATTTTGTTGCTGGTGATTGGTCTGTTTTGTTTTTCTGTTTCCTGCTTGGTGAGTCTGTATTTTTGTAAGAAGGCTGTATTTTTCTAAGAAGGTGTCCATTTCTTCTATGTTTTGCAGCTTGTTAGCATATAGATGCTCATAATATTCTCTTATAATTCTTTGTATTTCTGTGGGGTCCATCGTTATTTTTCCTTTTTCATTTGTGATTCTGTTTATGTGTGTAGATTCTCTTTTTCTCTTAATGAGTCTGGCTAGGGGTTTATCTATTTTGTTTATTTTTTCAAAGAACCAGCTTTTGCTTTCATTGATTTTTTTCTATTTTATTCTTCTCAATTTTATTTATTTCTTCTCTGATCTTTATTATGTCTCTCCTTCTGGTGACTTTGGGCCTCCTTTGTTCTTCTTTTTCCAATTTCAATAATTGTGTCTTTAGAGTGTTCATTTGGGAATGTTCTTCCTTCTTTAAATAGGCCTGGATTGCAGTGTACTTTCGTCTTAAAACTGCCTTCGCTGCGTCCCACAGAAGTTGTGGCTTTGTGTTGTTGTTGTCATTAGTCTCCATATATTCTTTGATTTCTGTTTTGATTTGGTCGTTAACCCATTGATTCATTAGGAGAATGTTGTTAAGTCTCCATGTATTTGTGAGCCTTTTGATTTCTTTCTGAAATTTATTTCTAGTTTTATACCTTTGTGATCTGAGAAGTTGGTTGGTAGGATTTCAATATTTTTGAATTTACTGAGGTTCTTTTTGTGGCCTAGAATGTGGTCTATTCTGGAAAATGTTCCATGTGCACTTGAGAAGAATGTGTATCTTGCTGCTTTTGGGTGCAGAGTTCTGTAGATATCTGTTAGGTCCATCTGTTCTAGTGTGTTGTTCAGTGCCTCTGTGTCTTTACTTATCCTCTGCCTGGTTGATCTATCCTTTGGAGTGAGTGGCGTGTTAAAGTCTCCTAGAATAATTGCATTGCTGTCTATTTCCTCCTTCAATTCTGTTAGTATTTGTTTCACATATGCTGACGCTTCTGTGTTGGGTGCATATATATTTATAATGGTTATATGTTCTTGTTGGATTGACCCCTTTATCATTATGATATGTCCTTCTTTATCTCTTGCTACTTTCTTCGTTTTGAAGTCTGTTTTGTCTGATACAAGTACTGCAACACCTGCTTTTTTCTCTTTGTTGTTTGCATGAAATATCTTTTTCCATCCCTTCACTTTTAGTCTGTGTATATCTTTGGGTTTGAGGTGAGTCTCTTGTAAGCAGCATATAGATGGGTCTTGCTTTTTTATCCACTCTGTTACTCTGTGTCTTTCGATTGGTGCATTCAGTCCATTTACATTTAGGGTGGTTATTGATAGATATGTACTTATTGCCATTGCTGGCTTTAGATTCGTGGTTACCAAAGGTTCAAGGGTTGCTTCTTTACTATCTAAGAATCTAACTTAACTTTCCTGTTAAGTTATTGTGAACGCTGTCTGATGTTTCTTTATCTCTCCTTTCCTATTCTTTCTCCTCCTTTCTTTATATATTAGGTGTTTTATTCTTTGCCTTTAGTTAGTATTTGGATGGTGTGCTTTCTTTGCTATGATTTTATTTTCTCTGGTGACTTCTTTTTAGCCTTAGGGGTGTTTCCCTCTTGAGCAGTCCGTTTAAGATATCCTGTAGTGGTGGTTTATGGGAGGCAAACTCTCTCAACTTTCTTTTGTCTTGAAATTGTTTAATCCCTCCATCATATTTAAATGATAATCGTGCTGGATACAATATTCTTGGTTCGAGGCCCTTCTGTTTCATTACGTTAAATATATCATGCCATTCTCTTCTGGCCTGTAAGGTTTCTGTTGAGAAGTCTGATGACAGTCTGATGGGTTTTCCTTTGTAGGTGATCTTTTTTCTCTCTCTAGCTGCCTTTAATACTCTGTCCTTGTCTTTGATCTTTGCCATCTTGATTATTATGTGTCTTGGTGTTGTCTTCTTTGGGTCCCTTGTGTTGGGAGATCTGTGGGCTTCTGTGGACTGTGAGACTATTTCCTTCCCCAGCATGGGGAAGTTTTCAGCAATTATTTCTTCAAAGACACTTTCTATCCCTTTTTCTCTCTCTTCTTCCTCTGGTACTCCTATAATGCAAATATTGCTCCATTTCGATTGGTCACACAGTTCTCTTAATATTCTTTCATTCTTAGAGATCCTTTTATCTCTCTCTGCCTCAGCTTCTTTGTATTCCTGTTCCCTGTCTTGTAATTGCTTGATCGTGTCTTGAACCTGATTCAATCTGCTGTTGAGCCCGTCGCTGGCTTGTCTGATTTCTGCATTGTCTTTCCTCACTTCCCTCACTTCCTCCCTGAGCTCTTGCACATTTTTCTGTAGATCTGTCAGCATGGCTATGACTTTTATTCTGAATTCTTTTTCTGGAAGACTATGCATGTCGATTCCTTCAGATTCTCTCTCTGGGGTGGTGTTTGTCTGAAGCTTTGTCTGTATCATATTCTTCTGTCTTCTCATGACTATAGAATTGGTTGTTGGTAGTTGTCACGTCTGTCAGCTGGGCTCTTTATGACGGGGGTGGTTTCTGTGTGAATGCTTTAGGTGGCGCTGTTGCTCCACTATTCCAAAGCCGTGGTCGCGTAGCTCCGCACGGCCCTTTAAAGCTGTGGCCTGGGTGAGAATGAATGGAGCTTCCCTGCTGCACTCCCGTCTCTTTAAGACCGCTGAAAAACAAAGCGCGCGCTTTTCTCCTTTTATTTTTTTCATCTCTCTTCTTCCCTGAGCCAGCTGCGAGCAAACAGGCGTTTAAGACCGCTGAAAAACAAAGCGCGCGCTTTTCTCCTTTTTTTTTTTCTTGTCTCTTCTTCCCTTCGCCAGCCGCGAGCAAGCAGGCATATTCCTGCTGCAACCGTGCTCCCTCCGTCTCTCCAATCTCCGCCACTCCGTGCTTTGTGCGCCCATGTTCCCGGGGCCGGTCCGGGGCTGGTTATCTCCTGGACCTGTACTTCCACTCCCTCCCGGCTCTGAATCCTCTCCTCCCGCTGGTGCGCTGGGGTGGGGGAGTGCTTGGGTTCTGCCGGGTCGCGGTTCGTGGTTCCGTTTCTTATCCGCTTCGCCCGCTGCCGAGTCCTCTCAGGTGTTTCTGTACTGTGTGCGCTTTCCTGTTTGTTCTGGTCTCTCTTTTAGGAACAGTTGCGTGTGCAGTGTTTTCGTGGGTAAATATAATGTTGGCAGGAAAATTCTGTTGTTCCGTTCACGCTGCCATCTTCCTGGAACTCATCCTGAAGATTATCTCTTAATGATTTTTTCCAAAAGCTTATAGTTTGTTTTACGTTTAAGCCCATGATACATTTTGAGTTAGTTTTTAAGGTGTGAGGCTTAGGTTGAGGTTCATTTTTTTGTCAGTAAATATCCAGATGCTCCAATACTAATTGCAAAGCCCATCTTTCGTGCATTGAATTACTTTTGCACTTTTGTGAAAAATCATCTGGGCATATTTGTGTGGGATTATTTCCAGGTTCCCTGTTCCGTTTTCTGAATCTGTATGTTTATACTTCCCCCATACCTCATAGTCTTGATTCCTACAGCTTTTTAATAAGCCTTAAAATTAGGCAGGCCAATTCCTTCCAATCTTTTTTTCCCCTGTAATTGTTTCCATACACATTTAGAACAATCTTATCTTTGTCTACAAAATATCTCTCTGGGATTTTGATAGGAGTTGGATTGTAAACTTGCATATCCCGTTGTTTTTCACAGTTGGGGGGGGGTGGGGGTGGGGCTTTTTTACTGGTTCTTGGCTAGTTTGGAAGTTGAGGGTCTTGCTTGGGCCTCTGATTCTACCCTGGTGGAGGGTGTTGGGCGCCTTGCTACTGCCTCATAAGGGTGAAGTCAGGGCTCCCCACTTGGTTTATTTGGCTTGTGTGATTAGTGTTTTGTGGTGTTTGTTTGAGTAGAGGGATTATTGTGCAGAACTTTTCTGTCTTGCTGGGCTGCTGTTTTTCTGGTTCTTGGTAAGAAAACAGGCTTTTGTTGGGAACTTCTGTTGTCTGTGTTGCTAGCTTCACAGCTCCAGGTCTGGGCTGTAGGAGGCAGATGCCAAGAAGCTCTGCAGTGTGGCCCTTCGCCAGTCTGTGTTGTCTCCACCTTCCCAGGCCATCTTATGTTTACCTGTGTGTGTGATGTCTGGAGTACCCCCACATTTTCTTTTCTAGATTATAAAAATTTTGAACATTCAGAAAAATACATAGGGCAATGAATACCAACATACCTACTTTTTCCTAGATTTAAGAGTTGTAAATGTTTTCCCAATATGTTTTAATCTATTTTTTATTGTTTTAAAAGTAAGACAATGATTTCACCTCCAAATATTCAATATGCATTGCTAAAAAAATAAGGTTTTTAAAACAAAAAAAATTAAATTTCTATGTCAAAAAAATAAGATTTTCAATCATAAGGACAGTACTTTATATCTAATGATTTATAGTGATATCCTAATATTACCTAATATCCAGCTCACACTCTAGTTTTCCTCATTGTTCCCAAAATGTCTTAGAGCTGGTTGGACAGAGTGAGATCTAATAAAGATCATAAATTGCAGCTAGTTGTTAGGCTTTGAAGTCTCCTTGAAGAGTTCCTCTTCTGCTTTTTTCTCCATGACGTCAGTTTGTGAACCTTGGAATACCCTATCAATAAGATTTGTCTGGTTATTTTCCTTTGTTTCTTTATCTCCATTTTCTGTAAACTTGACAATAAATCTAAAGGCTTTATTAGATTCAAGTTTGGCAAGAATATTGCATAGGTGATTCTGTGTTAAACGGATTTCCTGAGGGACTCAAGCTTGTATTGTTTGTAACTTTTTTTATGTGATGGAGAAGATGCCTTCTGCGTCCTGTAACATTCTGCTGGATGACATAGAAGATATTGTGTCACAGGAGGATTCGAAGCCACAAGACAGGCATTTTGCAAGAAAGCACATTGTTCCAAAAGTGCGAAAGCGAAATACCCAGAAACACTTGCAAGAAGAAAGCAGGCCACCAAGTGATAGGTAAGCTCTTTTCTTTTGAAGTTAGGTTCAGTGTCACTGGGGAGAAGCTGCCACTACTGGTCTGTGTGGTATACACAATGTCTCTTTTTAAAAAGTTTTGAACTGTTGAGAGGAAATATATAGATTTATTTTTTATTTGAATGGTTTTGAATTTAGCAAAGTAATTGGTTAAAAAAGAAAAAGAGGTCAGATTGCATGTTCTTCAAGGCAGGGCGTAGGACGGTATTTGGCATGAAGATAGGCACTCCCCACCTGCTGGATCTCTTTGATGTTACTGTAGTTGTTATGTAATTTTGTGTTACTTCCAAATTAAAATTTTTGCTGGAATTTGTGATTCTTATGAGACGGTGGTTTGAACATTCGATTTTTCTTAGCAGATTTACAGATACTTATGAATCAGCTAAAGACATTGGACTCAAATTATTGTGCTATTCTATTAGGTCTCTAGTGAAAATACAACCTAGCCAGGAAGGATTCTGCAGTTGTATAGTTTAATATCCTTATATTTGTTAGTAAGTTGTTGAAAGTTTTAATACACTTAATTATTTTGTTTGGAACCTTAAGCTTTTAAAATCTATAAATTTAAAGTTGGCTTATGTTTTCTTCACCAAAGTTTATCAGATTTGTCCTGAATGTATCCTTAAGGTAATTTCTATTTAATTACAAATTATTAGGGCAATACAAGTTAAAAGTTCTTTGTTTTCCTTCCTAAAATACTACATTTTTAGAATTCTATTTTTATACACAGAATATTTTTAATAATACTGTAGTATGACAGTTTTTTCATTTTGATTATTTATATCTGTATAAAATAAAGGTTATAGGTAGTGGATAGGAGTCTGTTTTGGGGCAGATAGATGCACCTGCTCTTTCTTTACTCTTGTTGCTAGAGCCATTTGCTTGCTATTGCTATTTGTATGTATTTTTCTAGGAGTTCAAGTCAGTGGTAATATGTTAGTAGTACTGAAATTAAAATACAATTCAGAGAAGAAGGAGATTTTTTTGTAGGGAGTCTTCACCTCTTAGACTGTTTATTTTATCTTGATTTTAGATTTTGAGGTAACCAAAGGTTTTAGATTTTCGTGGTTACCAAAGGTTCAAGGGTTGCTTCTTTACTATCTAAGAATCTAACTTAACTTTCCTGTTAAGTTATTGTGAACGCCGTTGAAGTTGGTGCATTTGATGGATAACTTGTGAATGATTTGCAGTGTCTGCATTTCTGCCTAATATGCCCAGAAATCATCTAGTGCTTTTTATTAAAAATCCCTTAATGAGACTTTTTTTTATTGTTTGATAGCACTATCCCAGGCATACAGAAAATTTGGATACGAACATGGGGTTGTTCTCATAATAATTCAGATGGAGAATATATGGCTGGACAACTAGCTGCTTATGGATATAAAATCACAGGTAATAAGATCTATAATATATTTCACTGGTTAAAATTTCAGAGCTAAGTTTCTTACATGTATTCTAGCTTCAGCAATTGAAGGATATTTCAGCATAACTTAATGATTTTAAGGGAGAACAAAATGACAGCTATTATACATTGCCTATATCATATTTAAAAAATTAAACTATTGAAATAAGTTTAAAGTTACATAAAAATAGTAAAATGACAGAGCCTTCTCACATGCCCTTCATCCAGCTTCCTCCAATGTTAACTTCTTACATAATTATAATTAATAAACTAGGAAATTAACATAAGTGCAATACTGTTATCTAAACCACAGATCTTATTTGAATGTGCCAGTTTTCCAATTTATTCCTTTTCTGATCCAGGATCTAATCTAGATTGTCTCCTTACAGGATTTGTATTATTTCCATAGTCTCCTCCGGGCTCTGACCATCCCTCAGTCTGTTCCTTGTCCTTCATGGCCTTGGACTTCTGAAGGAAACTGTTCCATGGAATGGCCCTCTCTGTGGGTTTTCTTATGTATTCTATTGATTAGAATAAGGTTATTCGTGCATTTCTGGCACAGCACAGCTGATACTGTCACCTCAGTGTGTCACAGCAGGGCTCATAGCGGACCTCAGGATGTCTTACTACTACTAGTGTGCTACCCCTTGTCTGCCAGATTTCTCCACAGTGAAGTTACTGTTACTCTCATTGTAATAAGTATTCTTTTTCTCCTTTACCGTCTGCCTACTAATTTTGGTATCTGGTAATTGTAGTATCCATCAGTGGATCTTATGTGTAGCAGTTGTTATTGTACTGTTTGCCAGTGATTTTTTGTGTGATTTCTTCCACGTTTATTAATTGGAATTCTTCTCTAGGGAAGGGCTATCCTTTTTCCTCTGTTTGTTTATTTATGTCAGTATGGGCTTATCGATTTTTTCCCCCTATGGGTTATAGTCTAATACTACTGTTTATTTTGCTGCTCATATTGTTCCAATTCTGTCCATAGGACCTCATTCAGGCTGGCTCCTGTGTCTTCCAAACGTGCCCCCGTCTTTTTGAACATTTCCTTATTTTCTCGCACCACAGAGTGTTCTAGTCTCGTATTTGCCCCTCCCCAGCTTTGGAAGCAACCGCTTTGGCAAGGAGTCCCTATCCCTCTCCTTAAGAGAGTGGCATTTACACCCAGAGCAGAGCTGCAGCCTCTGGGTGTGCCCACTGTCACCGTGGAGTGACAGGGCTTCTAGGTTCTCTCAGTGACTGAGCTGGACGATGCGTCTGTATACTAACGAGCACATACACGTGTTTGCACCCATTACCTCAGGTATCTGTATGTGTATTAAACGGGGCCGTAGTTGGAATGCTTTGGGACAGGCAGTGGTTCAGTGTGTGCTCTCTGTTACCATGCTTCGTCCTTGTGATGGGAAGAAATACTGGTGTCTCTACTGTATAGGTGAGAATAGAGAGGTGCTGTCTTCCCAGCTACAGAGGCAGGGATTCTGTTTTGCCCAGAGGCTGCTCTTGACCAGTGTCCAGGCCTCGGAGTTGCCTCTGTGTATGTAGTTGGCAAGTTCTAGCTGGCAGTTAGCATGTAGGGATTAGGGAGGGTTGTAAACTCAAATCTTCATAGCATCATTTCCTTTGGCAGCTAAGTGAGCATGTGCCACTAACTGTTTTTGATAACTTATTCTTTAGACAGCACAATCAGTCTTAATACTTTTGTTCTTTAGGTAAAAATACTCAAAATATGCTTTTAGAATTACTTCTCTATTAGTGACTTTTAGTATAATTTAGCTTGGGCTTCCCTTAACACTTCTGATGGTGCAATGTGAGTATTAAAATAGTCTTTAAGATACTTCCTAAAACAAAAAAAAAATCAGATTTTGACATTTCCTCGGTGGTATTAAATATCGAACACATTTTACATTTTAATCCGTTAGCTTTGTGTGTGGTCTTACAATTGTATTTGTGTAAAATAACAGTTCTAATGTGTTTATACAAGAATGTAAAGGTTTGTAGTGTATACCTAGTTTGGGCTTGTGAATAGTCAGAGGGGAGAACTAAGGAAGCAGTCACTTGAATATGAAATTTACTTTTCTTATTAATGTGTATGTTACTTTTATATATGCATTACTTGCATATGTTTATATTCATTTCATATACTGTTGATTGTTTCCACTTTAGAAATGCATGGCCAGTTTTTAATTCCAGCCTGGCTGTATGCAGCAGACTGTAGGATGACTTTACTCACTTGGCCAAGAGCTCTCAGCCTAGGAAATATGCATTGTATTAGCTTCTGTAAAACATTTATGAAGCAAACGTCTAGAGATTTTATATTTTGATTAGATTTATGAGACGAATGATTGTGGAATGGGGGAATTTATAAAAATTATTATTGCTTAATAATTTGTAATGTTCTGTTAATCAGATGTAGACCTAAAATATTTTCACTTAACTGTGTAATTGATATGAAATAGGTATAAAAATACAGATTGTGTATAATGTACATAGGTTATTGAAAGAGAAATTCTAAAGAGAAATTCAAAATTAGCTCTCAACTACCAGTAGTTGATATTTTTACTGTTTGGGGAGGAAAGAGAGATTGTGTGGGTAAATACTTGAAATGGCTGCTTTTAGCTGTGTGAGCGCTCAGGCGTGATGATTCCACAGTGAGACCTCACGGAGGCGCGGGGCAGCTAGCTCTATTCATTGCCTCTTCTAGACCCTCTTTGAGTAAAAAGGTGGCTCATAACATAAAATAATGCCTGCTTGCTTCTCATTTCAAAGAAGGAAACCTGAGGAGAAATGATGTCATTCCTCAAACTTAGGACAGTTAATTGTATCGCGGGTACTTGGATGAAGAATGGAGTTAGACTGGCATGGAGGGGAGCAGCTGACCTGTCCTCTGGTGCAGAGGTGCTCGCTGCCTTTCGTTATTGTTCCCAGATTCTTTCTTTGGAGCTGTTGGTAGATTATTTTCAGTGTCCTCACTGGTGGCAGATCTTCATATTTTTAGAGTATGCTTATTGTTCAGATGGTCACAGGCCACTTGTGGCCAAATGAGATGGACAAAGTATGTGCTATGATGTTGAAAAATGCTGCTTTAGTTAAAGATAAGGCATTGTTTAAAATTCTAATTGATTCTTCAAACTGTTCTCTAACAGTTCCAAAAAATGTTTTTAGCAGCAATTCTTAGGCTTTTTGGACACAGCTTCAGTAAAGACCTCATAACCATCGCCGAGCCCAGTGGTGGAGTGAGGTATTTTCTGTCATGGTGTCTGCTGCAGGGACAGCTCTTGTTTAGATACAGATATGCTCAGATGTGTTAAACAGAGTGTGTCAGAGACAGAGAGATTGGGAGAGATGTTCAGCTTGCATGCCTGCTGTGAGGAATGTAGCATGTGCTTTCTGGTTAGTGGAAAAGCCCATCCAGGGCCACTGACTGAGTTTCTGGGTCGTTATGGAGTTACGTGTGTGAAGTGTTTGTGATAAGCTTACCTAAATTAGAATAGGGCGGTTAACTTGGGTGCCCACATTTTCAGAGAAGCCATTTTAAAACTGCTTGTCTGTAATGGTTTTTGATACATTGTATAGGGTAGTTTGTATGTAGTTTAGTCATTCAGCAAATGTTCTCAGAACATGATACGGGTTATAGGGTGCAGCATGTGTTACAGGCTAAGAAGGGTGAAGACATGTAATGAACTAGATGTGGATTCCAGCAGACAAGAAGGTTATTGTTTTTTGGCAAAGGAAAATTGTGCATATTGTGTATTTAATTGTAGCAGTTATTTTAGTAAATGGTTAAGCTCTAACGTATTTTATAATACAGGGGAAGTAGGACCTGATTTATTGAAAGAATTTTTACAATTTGTATTTTAGAAATGCTTTGTGATAAGGTCAAGTCAGAATATATCATTTTTATGTTTGAATTAAGAAAATTAACATCACTCTGCAGAAACAAATACTAGTTTATTTGGTACAGGAAATTGTACATGACTGAAGTATAACTATTTCTCGGATATGGCAATTTAACTTGAAGTAGCTTTAAATTTTAAGACTGAGGTCAGTGGAATATACTAGATTGATATGTGGAAATGTTTGTGTAAGGAATATATTCAAGGACCACACTTGTGGTCAGTAGAATTTTAAGGACATTAAAGTTACACTTTTGTGCTTGGATTTAGAATTTTGGAAGTTGCACTTGTAGGTAAGTGAAGTATGAGTTGCTCATTAAAACTTCTTGGAAAAAAAGTACCATCTTTGCCCGCTATCTTCTCTCTTCTTTCAGAACTAGTGACCATGACATTTCCCATTAATTTCTTGAGTTGACTTACATAATAAAAGACATTAAGATGAATAATTCTTTGGCAGGCTGTAAAAGCAGTAGACCCCCAACTTCTTCAAAGTACAACAATTGAAAGGTAGCTTGTCCATTGTACTTCCCTGAGCGCAAGACAGTGCTTTTTAGCAAGGTACTGCACAAAACAAAATGCAGTGTTGTGTGCTGGCTAGTTCTAGGTGAAATCAAGATTTTCGTGCACATTTTCAGGGAATTGGTTAAAGGCCTACCGTGTGTTCGGCATTTTACATAAGTTATTGCAAGGATCAATGGAGACAACTTCGGCCTTAGGTTCCTGTGTATTTTCAGACAAGGAGATCTAGACTGGGAGAAGGAGGACGCCTGACTGACACCAGCTGTCCTGACCTCACGTGTAGAGCTGATTGACACGTAATCTGTTGGTCGCCATGGGCTCTGCCCTTCGCGTTATGCTGCATCGTATCTCCGAGTTGGTCTTCCAAAGGTGGCTCAGGAATTCAGTAGTGTCGGTGGCTTTTACTAGGGTGGGCTGCTCTACTGCCATCATTTTAAAACTTCTTTTCTTCTTACAAGTCTTATATGGGATCCTTATGAGGAGCCTTTCTTTTCCAGTGGAGGAGTGAGGGGTTCTGCACCCCTGGAGCCCACACTACAGCCCAGGTTATTAAGTTCAGCACTGAGCTGGGAGTTGGAAATCAGCTTTCTCCTTAGTTACAGAGAGCAGCCTAAGCTGAGAGCTGCCCAGTCCGTTCCTACCTCCTTAGGCATAAAGGTACAGTCATCTCCCAGTGGAACATAACTATAACATCTTCATTTTTGTTTTCTTGAAACTAGTGGAATTCAGTAATGGAATCAACTCTCTTAGTGTAGGGCTCATAACTTGCCTTCTACATCCTTCTTGCTCCTTCACCATCACCATGATTACTTACATGAGTATCGTGTCTTACAGTTCAGAAAACACGTTCATCTCTATTGTTGATTTTATGTAGCTGGTACCTGAAGATAAAGACAGAACAAAGATATTGTTAACCTAGGCATTTAAAGAATTATTAAAAAACACCCTGGTTTCTGGTTTCTGACTTAAATACTCATTGCTTAAATACTTATCATTAATATGTACAATTTACAAAGAGCTATTTAGTTGTGTGCTGAATAGAACATTTTTCTAAGTGTAATCCAGAGTTTCTTTGCAGAAATTTTCTATTCTGTAGCCAAAGGTGATGCCTTTTATCTAAGGTTCTGAAGTCCATCTGGAAGTTATAGTCAAAATGAATTCTGATTATTTGTGGAGTGTCTGTGATACAGAGGGGTGACTATCAGTTTATAAATATGGTTGAATCTTAGCAATATTTTAAAGCCCAGAAGTTAAACATAGAAAGGTTTGTAGAAAGAGAAAAAAAAGTTATATTAAGAGAAACAAAGTCTTTTTGTACATTAAAATATGAACTATATCTGATGTGTAAAGTTTCCTCCCTGTGGGAATTTCAGGCTAATTTTATAAGCTTTTGCTTTTTATATATATCCTATGTGCTGGAAAACTATAGGCTTAAGATAATTATCTAAAAGTACTTCCTTGCCAGTAATTTAACTTTCCCTTCCTAGTTACTATGGAAATATTCTTATATTAGGTTATTTGCATGAACTACTGAGAGATTCTTCATAGGGCTTAACATTTTTCTAGTTATTTTTGCCACTGTTATTTCACATGGAAAGCTGGGAATTTTATTAAAAGCTGGCTTAGAATGAGGATTTGATAGCACAGGGCAGGAGTAGATGCTTTTCCAGGGTGTGACTTCCCACAGAATAAAGGTGACACACCTGTTGTGGCAGAGGTGACACTTGTTACTGGATCATTGAGGTGTATTCTTGCCACCAAGTCTCTCTGCCACACTCAGTTTTCAGGGGCAGACCCTTCTAAGGGCTTGGTAGCTTCCCTGCCTTTTACCTGCCTGGATAGCAGGTAAACTCACAATTGTAGGATTTGGTGAGAGAGAGCAATTTGGAGATGTCCAAGTGAGAAAGGTGATTTCTTGGCACATGGTGGTGTAGTATGTGTAATAAACATCCATTTGAAACAGTAAATGCATGAATAACAGGACTTGTTTTTGACCGGACTTTGTGTTATAAGTGGGTGAAATTTTAGAATCCTATCGTTTGAATTTTAGAATGGCTCCCCTAAGCCAGGAAACACTGTGATCTTAGGAGGGCTTGGGTGACTGCTCTTCTCTCCACATTTCCCTTCTGTGGAGGAAGGTGGACTGGGGGTGGGGACGAAATCAGAAGATGCCTTGTTGCAGCTGAGGGTGAGCTGCAGTTTCAAGGGGTTAAATGATTTTTCAAGTGGGAGTCTTAAGTGGAAGAAAATAGACTTGACTTCCTAAATAAAACTAAGGAAGTAAATGAAGGTCAAAATGAAGAACATTAATTAGTGTGTGTGTGTGTGTGTGTGTGTGTGTGTTCTTAGTGTGTGTATTAGTGAAAGACTCCATTTGTAAGGGTGTAGAAAAATGTAAATGAAAAACCGTTTTTTAAAATAATTGGGTCTTAAAAATGCTTCAATTTGGAAGGCTATTGATACATGTAGTATGTTTCCATTGTTATGCATAACTTTCTGGAAAACTTGCTGTTGCCTTTGTGGTCTCAGGGATAAATACACCTTATAGAAGTATAATAATGTTACGTCACCTGAAAATGGACCCGAATATGTACATTTCTCAAGGAAAGCATTGTGGTAAAATAAAGATTGCAGAACTTAATTGGCATATTGTGATGAGTATTTTTCCTGTAAGTTTTTCTTTTGATTTAAACAAATTTAATGAAGTATAATACCTACTTACCCATAAAATTTACCCATTTACCTTCTTGTAAGGAGGTTGTCATTATTTTTAAATGAGTCCAAGAAGACTGAGAAATGGGTGCATTGCTTTTCATTACATAAGGAATTATATTATGCTTCCTGTTTTAAAAAAGGAATGATTCTTTATTCAAGTTCCTAAAATTTAAATTTTATATGCTAAACATCTTGTTTAAATTTTGCGATGTTTTAGTGGAATGTAACATTTCAAAAAGATGTTTTAATACACTTTTAAAGGGTGTTGGGCCCCTTCCTTTCTGTGATATAAAATAGGATGAATGCAAGTTTTTCTGATTTCTACATTCTAGTTTTTTTTTCTTTAAATAGGGCAGGGAAATATTTAGTTTTTGTTACTTTTCACCTTGGCCCAGGAATCTCTTGTCATGATAGGAAGCACAAAACTACATGTGTTTGAACCAACAGTCTACAAGGAGGCACTCATTTTGGTTTTGAACTAAATTGTGTGTTATTTTTTAAATCCCAGTCTTAGGTTTGACCGTGAACTTGCATGATTGATTAGAATCTTTACCTTTTAAAGAGATAAAGAGAAAATCTAGTTCACTCCAGTGAGTCCTAAAATATTTTGCATCCAGGTCTGAATTTTTCTTAGCCTGGCATTATGTCCAAAGTGAATGCCCAGAAATAGCACGGCAATTGTTTTGATAAAAATTTTAAGCTCTTTTTCTCAATTTTCTAGCTAGTAGATGTGTTTTTAATTGTCTCTCTCTGGGAGCTTGAAGATCATTTTTCATCCTGTTCCACTTTGGCCTACCTCTTCAGGTCACTTAAACTTCTCGTTTGCAGTTGTGGCTTGCAAGTAGCAGTGATACTTCTGTTCATGTGTTGTTGTGTTATTTTTTTGTGAATAAGCTGCTGTGGAGTGCTAGATTATTTTAAGATGATTAGTCTTTTCAAGATTGCTGGTATTCTGGTATTTTTGAACAACTTAAAAATATTTTCTACTTTAATACTTTAGAATTTTTATTAGATATAATCAGCTTAGGCCCATAGATTTTCAGAAACTTGATATTTGCTTAACTGCTTAATGATTCAGATTATCTTTTGAATTCTTGTAAAACTTTTGATGATTCATTTAGAAATAACTTGTTTTTCTTTCTTTTAGAAAATAGATAGATGATGAATTCCCATGAAAAGTTCACTTAAAATGCATCTTTGTCATTTGTCCTTTTTGATGTTGGGGAAAAATTTTTGATATGTTGACACTTGAATGTGTAAAATAATGTTGGCTCATTTTTTAAAAAATTTCAGTTGGAGTCAATTGACGTGATGTAATTTTAGCTCTTAGACAGTAGATGGCAGTACTGCACTATATGATCAGTGCACCTGTAATGTATGAAAAGTAAATTTCATGTTAAAAACAGTTCTGATAAAATTATTAGGAGTCATTACATTAGTTAAGACTTTATTTCCTCCCTATTATTGCTCTTTAAGCTTTTTAGTAGTATTTGAATACGAGTTGGGAAAGCTGGCCTTTCAGAGGCGGCATGACCCTGTGCAGCCTTGGGTTGCTCCCTGCGTGCTGGAGCGCGCATGTCCAGTCGCTCCTTGGTGGACCGGCTGCTGGGCGGCGCTGCTGCCCCCTCTCGCTGACTGCTTGTCCTAGGCCGTGGTCGCCGTCCTCTTGCCCGAGGAGCGTGCCAGGCTGGGCGTTGGCGCCTGAGGGCAGCCCTGGCTGCTAAACCATTACACCGCCCTTGCTGGCTAACCTTTGTGTAGGATGCAACTCTTATAGCTTGTCAGCCCTCAAGTCTGTTGACTATAGGAAGGTCAGTGAGGCTTACTGCTGCTACAAGAGAATGGAGTAAACCACAGCCCTGGAAGATCTCCCACCCATCCCATCTCACCAGCCCGCGCTGGGCGGTTACTTACGGGAAGGTGACATGGGTGGCAGGCATTTGCACTTTCCTTTCAGGCCCTCCTTCCTTATGGCAGGGGATTCTCAAATTGAAGAGTCCCTCAGACTCGTGCAGCGTTACAGACAGATCCGTGTCATCACATACATGGGGGATGGAAGGGCTTTCTAATTTTACATTTTTCGGTCGTCCTTGTAGCTGTGCATTTGTCGCCAGGCTGAGCATTTTAGATCTTAACTCCGGTGTTTGTATGTGGTGTGTGTGCGTGCATGTGTGAATCCGTTGTTTCTCAGTAGAGAAACTATTTGGTGACTGTCAAGTCCAGTTTTCCCAGTCCTAATGTGTCTTGGATAAGATCCTTATACTATCACTTTTTCTGACACAGGCAATACAAAGTATATTGAATCAGAAATCTAATTTAGTCCATTCTTATTACATTGGAGCAGTGATTGCTTTCAACTTAATGGGATTGAATTCAGTATTAGAAATTTTGATGTTCCCTCAAACTTAATAATATTTGATTATATTTTTCCATGTATCTGTGTCTATGCCTGTGCACTTGCAAAGAGAAGTGATGTTGACGTACTGTATTCAAATGTTGAGTTATTTGCAACAGTTGCTAGTGGGGCATCACATAAGGGTGGCAACGAGAATGGTGCATTCTCATCCTTTTCCCCCTTTCTACCTAGAGAATAAAGCGGAGAGACATGAAACTAAGGGCCTTCAAAGTGGGATTTTCATCCACTTAGAAATAGGGGAAGTAAATTAAGACCCTCTAGAGAAGATCTGGGATGTTGTTCACTCTTGAGGTGAACATCCAGCCCCTAAATGATGAAAAAGAGCTGTGGGACGAAATGAAATCCTTCAAAATTTTATTCTTAGTGTGTTTAATTTTTTCCATTAAATCACTTTTAGAAATTAAGTTCACCAACTTTCATGTGTTACACTGTGTTTTTCTTGAATATGCTATTAGCAAGAGGTGAGTTAAGAACTAAATCTGTTTCTGAGTTAATGTCTAACTGCTTTTGCTCACAGAGTTCCATTCCACAGGAGGTGTACTGATGGGTTTCCTTCAGCTCGCTCTGGGCTTCCATGCTTGCAGTGTTTTCAGTAACCATATTGGCTACCATCTCAGTAGCTATTGTCTTCTTTCTTGCCGTCTTTTTGAATTGTTTTGTAATTTAAGATGAGATCACTACATCTTGACTGATTTTGAAATCTCTATAAAGAACTACTTGATCACTTCAAATCAAGTAGAATTCATGGAAACAAGTGAATCGAATAGGTCATTGAGAATATTTTCTGCTTTCCGCATGAGAGCTGAATTGTTAGCTGGTTTACAAAAGTAAAGGCACTGTGTAGGTGTTCTAGGATAAATATGTTATGGTCTAGTAAAACTGTTCAGGGAATCACTGAAAGATATAAAAGTGGAAGACATTGACGATGGTATATGCAGCATCTAAATAGAGATAAAATTAAGGCAAAGAACCATTAGGGAGACTATTTGGAGCTAATCATTTACATCTTTTTATCTTGTAACTTAGGTGAGTTGCAAATTGTGCAAACCATACACAAGGGCTTTGTTTCTCCTTGGGAAAAAAACAGAAGAAAAAGCCTTTGCAGTGTTCAATGAAGATTTTTTTCAATTAGCATAGAGATAGGAAGAATACTATACTGGATTAAAAGTTGTCATGTTTGTGAAACATAAATAGCTTTGTGAATGTTGTCAATGTGTATTCTTCATGTTATAATTTAAATATAAGTATCTTTCTTGCCACATATATACAAAAACCATTGTAAACACAATAAAACTATTTTGCAAAATCTTATGCAGTGTAGAAATGTGTGCTTTATTTGTAACAGAATAATTACAGATTTGGCTCATATGGTGTCTCAGGAATTAATGTGGGAATTAAGAAACCAGCAATTTCAATCCAATGGTGGCTCAACAATTCTTGGCTGAGGGAAATTTGGATCAGTCATTAAAACTTTCTGAGGCTTAGGTTTTTTTTTTTTGGAAATGAAATGATGCTCTACCAATCATGAAATTGAAATGACAATGTATAAATATGAGTTAATATTTAAGGTCTTAAATTAGAAACTTAAAAATAACTTATTAGGCTTTAAAGTTATTAAGTTGAAAACTGACGGTTTTTGAATTCCATTCTTTCATTGTGTTTAAGTTTTGTTTTTGTACAATTTAGAAGCTCATTTTATAAACATACCAAAAGGTGGCACTGTTTACCTCTTTAATTTTAATTTGCTTTTTGATGGAAAGATGTGTTGTTCTATCTGCAAATGTATTAAATTGAGGCTGTATTTTTTTACATCTAATTTTCTGTTTGTAAATGAATCTTTAATTCATGTAAGGTTATACTAGGAGCAGGTTTCATTTTTTTTGAAATGGTTTGGAAATTCAGATATTTAACAGTCATTTTGTAGATATGAACTCCTGTATAATCCAGTATAATTAATGATAAAACCTTGTATTTTTTTTTTTTTGTAGGAGAGCAAAGCTTTTTTTTAGAGATAAAGTGAAAGGACAGAGCTCCTGGCTTACGCCAGGAGGGGACAAGAGAGTCCAAAACCTTGTATTAATGTGACAGCTAATGTTTCATGGAAAACATAGTTGCTTTTGTATAGCAAAAGTATTCATTTTTTTTTAACCTCCTAAAAACAATCCAGTGATTAAGACATAGCCATGGATACACGATCTTTGTGGTTTTTAGGTCACACCACATAGGTTTATTCATTCTGGAATGTTATTTTGTGTTAAAAGTACCTTTGAAAATTTAGCAAAATCTTTGATTACTTGAATTTCTTGCTGGCAGTAGTGTGATGAAAGGAGAATCTAGGTTTTCTGAATAGCTTTAGTAGGTGAGAAATGCAAAAATTAGGTAATATGAATTTGACTTGAAGTGAGGATTATTTATATAGTAGGATGTGGTGAATACACTTCCCATGCACTTAGGTGAAAACCTTGTGATTGTTCATTCATAGGGCATATTACATTCAACATGAGTTTGTGACCCAAGCAAGATAATGTAAGTAGGATGTTTTTATGTCCAATCAAAGCTATCTCTAGTTTTTCAATATAAACAGACTTTGCCAGTGCTTTTATTTTAAGTAGAAAAGCACATTTCTGTTACTAACGTTATAAAATGCTTGACTCTTTTAGGGCGTAAGGCCAAGAAATCTAAGATAATTTATTTTAGGATGTGCTTCCACTGTTTGCTCTATTTAAAAGTAGAAAGTGTTTCACATTAACATAACTTGTACATTCCAGTTTCTGTTAATGTCCATAAAAATCACTTTTTTAAGTACTAATCCTGGGAAATAGTTTACATCATTTTCCATTAAAAATGCATCCTTATAACTGATTGTTACTAAATCTGTGTAGCTTGGAGTAATGAAGACACACTTGGCAGTTAGATGATCGCTCTGTGTTGGTGAGAGTGTAGTGCTCATGTGTGAAGGTCATTCCTATTCCTGCCGTCTTTGTTGGTGTTAGTAATGTGATACATACGCGATTTGTCTGAATTGTTAAAAAATGCATAAGTAAAGGAGGATTAGATTTCTCGACAACCCTTCCAGTAGCTACATGCTATCATTTAGACATTTTCTTCAACATTTGACAATTTTTCTGTGAGTTGTGGAGTATAAGAAACAGGAGGAATGTATTGCAACACTAAAATGCTTCAGAGCCCATACTCTTAGAGTGTTAGAGATCAAAAGGTGGTGTTTAATTATTTAGGAAGAAACTGGTCTGCTATTTCACCTCTTCTTTTTGGAGATGTTAAAATTCTGTGAATTTGGTTAAAAAAAGGTTTATTTTACTAAATGACTGTGTGTTTCCAGATTTTTGTAAGGAAATTAGAAAAAGCAAACATGCACTCAGAAAGACTTGAAAAAAAAAAACACACCCCAAACCTTTGTTTCTGGACAGGAAATGGAGAAAGATAGCTAAAGGTCCCCAGAATGCTTTCAACAGAATTCCCCTCCACGACCCCACATATGCATGCCCCCAGGACCTCCATAACTTCAGATTTGCTTCTCAGGGTAGCAGCAGCTGAAGTAGCAAAATGTGATGTTATACAAGCAATATTTTTTTCCCAGATAATACTTGTGATTAAAAGAGATCTAATCAAATAGCATTCATTATATATTCGTTATGAAAAAGAGGATCTATCATGAAGATTTTGTCTGGCTCCTTTAGATGCTTTATAATAATATGCTAATTTATGCTGATGATCTTGCCTCATGACCCTTCTCTGTGGCCTAGATATGTTAATATGTTAGAGTTCTTTAATTTCAGTCATCTGTGTTAGTATAATATGCTTGTTAGTCCATACTGCCACTCACTGGCCAGTCTGTCCAAGGACTGGATGAGAACAAGAAAAATGTATCTCAGAATAAGTTTCGCTAACCATGAATTAGTAATGGAGGAAATTATAAAATAGACATACTTTTAATAAGACTGTTAAATCTGAACGTTCCCTGAAAATAGTAAGTATTCCTACTACTGTAAGCTTTAATTAGGAAAGCAAGCTGGGTCATTGGGGTTAGTAAGCAAGGGTGATTAACATCCCTTTTTTTTTTTTTTTTTTTAATATCAAGGAGAAGATATCCCAAGAATGAGAAAGAGACAGTTTTTAAGAAGTAAATCATTTTATTGTACTCCTCCTTCTATTCCGTGAAGGTTGAGGGTTAGGTGCCTAAAAATCCCCATGGTAAGAATAAGAAGATGCTATATGTGGTTGAGAGTTTCAAGGCCTTATGACAGGCTCAGCCTGCAACACTTGGGAGAACTGAAATGTTTACATTTGTGAGAATCAGAATTTCATAAAACTGTAATAACTTACATGACTTAAAACACAATCCATTTGCTTTATTATCCTTCTTCATTCACAGGAACTTCTTACAAACCATTTGTGTCTTCTCTATGGAAAGTATTTATACTTGGAGGGATTTTTTTTTTCCTTGTTATATTTAGCCTTTTATCTGAAAGTGTAATGCCCCTACAGCTTTGCCTTGAAATTGTCTCCCGTTTCTGGGTCTCATTTTGATCTGAAAGGCACCAATCAACTCAAATGTCTGAAAAACTTGTAATTTTAAAATTAGCATGATTGGCCAACTGAATAAGTATGTCTCAAACCTCTGAGCCTGTGATTCCTCATTTCTAAAATGGGTTACAGGACTGTGGTGGAAATTAATAAGTGTTTGACAATTGTTAGCTATTAAGTATTAATAAAGAAACCTAACCACTATACATAAATGTTTCAAATTTGAGTATGAAATGAATTGGTGACAATGAAATTTAATTTAAAGTGTTTAACCTATTTTAATCTACTTAAATGTCTTTTAGTCTTATGTGTTTCTCTCTTGCATCTTTTTCTGATGGTTAGTGTTATTTAGGAATTGAGCCAAAATAGATTATTGAAATAATGTACAATAGGTGGCTTCTTTGGGGGAACCAGTGAGGCAGAGTGGAGTGATGTCATAGGAAGAATAAGGGATCGGGAGCTGCAGTATTTGAGGTCTTGCTTCAAAGAGACATTAGTTATTAGTGAACTCATTTTTCTTTTCAGCTTTTTTATTCTCACCTGTGACATAATGCATTTTGTCCAGAAGTGTGAGGGTGGGTCATGTACTTTTGGGTGAAGCACTGTATTAGGAAGTGTCAGGTGTGAAACCCTCCTTGGTAACCCCACTCACCATCAGGCCCCTCTGTAGCCACCACCGTGACGAGATCATCTCTGTCTGCATGCGCAGCACTTGCGCGACTCTCTTGGAGCCATTTGCTTGTCTCTCTGTCTCCTGTTAGCCTGGAGTAGAGTACAGAGATAACCCCTTCTCCTTGTATTCATAGTACCTAGTATTAAATTTGCCTATAATAAGCACTCCGTTTTTTTTGAATGAATTTATATGAATATTCACATTGTTCATGAGGAACAAGTAACATTTTCAGAGTGATTATAAAGAGTTCGAAGTTGGTTTCTCATTTGTGTTGCCCTTCTTTTTGCTGTCAGTGAAACACTGATGATTTCCTACCACCTGAAAGAATTGGATTTAGCATTTTTCTAGTTCAACTAGTTCTTTGTAAGTTTCTGAGACCCTTATTTGAGCCTGGCCACAGTAAATGGCCTTATTGGCGCTTTACAGGTGCTGTGACTCAGGTGTCCGAAGTAGAGATTTCATGCTAAGGGTGACTAAATAAAATAGGTACATTGTTCTTTGTGAGTTTCTTCAGTTGGTTCTTTTCATTTTCCTGTTCTTACTGGTGATGCCCGAAGGCATTTGGCCAGTGCCGAGGATTTCTTCCTAACTCCTCATTCCTCTGCCACCTGCCACAGAAATGTTTTTATTTCATTACTGGTGTGGGTCATGGACCACCTCCTAAGTCTGACAGGCATGCCTTACTAGCTGGCATTGACTACCAGCCACTAGAATATTGACTCTGGTGCTATGCTGTTTTAAACCTAAAGGTAGGTGTTCTGGAGGACAGAAATGTTCTTTTTCTGAGTAGGAACCTAAATTAGAAGATTCTTAACTCCACTGCCAATACAATATCCCTTTTTGTGAAGTTCCAGTAGATGGTATTACATTCACATGTGTGGAGTCTTTCAGCATCACTAGAATTTTTTCCTTAGCTATAATTAAATCATCCCTTTGAGATAATTTAGAAAAGAGGAAATTGAGGTTGTGAATTCTCTGTGAAAAGGAAGAAAAATGGCTGATAGGTTAAAACCTCTACATACGACCTTTCACCCTGAAGACACAGACACTTCTAGTTCCTGGTATTTACCATGGTTTGTGTGAGAGCTGGGAGGAAGCTGAGATCATGCTGAAAGGTGCCTGGGACATTGTGGGACCCCAGAAGATGGGAATATCTTTGAGTAAGAAAGGAAATGATTTTATTTATAGAAGTTTTTGGTACCATGGAAGCTTTTTAGAATCTATTTTATCTGGTGCAAGTCAAAAAAAATTTACTCACATTTGAATGAAGCAGTAGAAGGAAAATCCTGAATTTTCTCTAGAGCAAGGGATAGTTAGCGACCCTTAAAGTGCAACATCTGTCATTGTGAACTGAAAGCATGAAATGGTACTTAAAGTCCTTTCTTGTAGTGTGATATTTTTATTTTATTGTAGTAAATTAAAAATTTGATGGGGCTTCCATGGGCTCTTTTTCTGCCTTTGTTCTTGGGAGTGAGAGGTGACAGACTGGGCCAGGGAAAGATCTTGTTTAAGTTTAGGTATACCAGCTATAAATGAAAAAGATTTATCCTTGACATTGAAAGGTGCTTAAAAAAAGTGAACTTTTTAGGGGTAGTTACTCATGCTCTTGTATATGCTCTTGTATATACAAGATGTAGTCAGATGTAGTTTTTCTATTTTCGGGAAAAAACCTATTTGGTCTGAGTTAGCTCTAATACTTTGAACTTCATGCCCTCAGTCTGGAGAATTGAAATTTATTATGTCACAAAGGGGAAAAATAATTTGAAAAGAGTTGATAAAAATGACAAATTAAATTTTACTTAAGAAATATAGAGTGAGACTTCCAAAATGCAGAAAAATCCCATGTTTGGCTCTTAGATCTAAAGTGATACTCTATTCCATACAGGTTGGTTCAAGAGTATTTAACTCTGTTGAAGGCAGCCAGGTTGACTTCATAGAATTTAAAACTCTGACTTCTCCCAACACACTGATGAGAGCAACTACATTTATTGGGTATTAGGTAGCAAGAGTAGGTTCAATTTTCTCCAGACATGTGACAAGTAGAGGTTGGTTCTAGCATATTCTTATGCTTAAGTTTCAAGGCTGTCTTTACTGAAGAGCTGGCTTGGGGAGATAACCTTGTAACACATACATTTTAATGAGTACATTACTTTTACCACTTGCTGAAGTAGACTTGGAGTGACTGCTGACCTGAAGTGAGCGCCTGTGTTCAGTATTAATGTGGCACGTCTGGGTTCAGACAGCAGTCTTTCATTTTCACATGCACAGAGTCAAAGTAAATTAATGTTTAAAACCTGAGCACTTTAAGCCCAGCCAGCGTGCCTCCATAATAGTCCTTCAGAAGCAGTTTGCCTACAAATGCTGAGTGCTCGCTCCTGCTTCATTCGTCCGGCGCGGGCCCACAGCTCAGTGTCTGTTCCAGGTCTGCGCACTGCTCTTCTTGTGACTCACTTGTCTTGCACTGGCTAAAGAACTCAATTATTGTAGGGTTTAGTTTGTTCATGTTTGACATAAAATTACACTGATATTATATATTCATGCTTGGCAAGACAGTAGCCTGATGTCAGTTATTTTTAGATTTTTTTTGAATCAAGCTAATTCCTTATTTCTTTCTGCTCAGTCACAGGGTTTTGAAGTACAGTAGTAATTTTTAACAAACTAGGCCTGGAAATAGTGTATATTTATGACTGTGTCACAAGGATATTGCTGGAAGATCTTTCTTTTTTTCCTTACCTACCATTTTCTAAACTTCCTTTTATTGGTTAAAAAAACATTCATGGCTGATGTAGTAATGGGGAAATTATATTAACATTTGAGTATTAAATTAGCTTGTAGCCAGAGTCTCCTACTAATATGATGACATTTAGTAAGTTCAGGATTTAAGGACCATGTTGTACAACTCAGTGTTACACGTTTCCTGTTTGCCTTTCTAAAAAGTATGTTAGATCTGCTTTGTCAGATTGAAAATTTCCATCCTGGATTTCGTGTTGTTGCTGTTTTACCTTGCTCGTCAACGTTTGCTGTTACGTATTAAGAATATGTGTATAGTGACCATACTGAGACAAGAGTGTGAGTGGTGCTGTGTGCAAACAAGACGGTTTTCATAACAGTTTTACCGTTTAATTTCAAAGAAAATCTCAAGTTATATTTATTAACAAACATTTCAGCTAGGGAGTTTTTCATTCTCCTAAAAGATGGCAGATGGAAGTGAACCTAATATGTATTTTAAGAAAATATGCTGCATTTAAATTACACCTCTTACATCAGCATGATGCTTTATATTTTGTCTTAGAGTTATAGTAAATACTATACTTTTGCTGTAAAAATCAAAACAACATTTCTTCTATGTTTGATAGAATTTATTTTCTGCTCAGAAATATAGTATTTACTTGAGGATATAGACCATCAAATAACAGCTGTTAGATTGTATTTAATATACTTAGAGGTCCCTGAATCGTGGCTGTCCCCAACATCAAGAAAAATATGTGCTTTCCCCATGGACAGTGGATTTAGGGTGGATTTGGAAACCTTGTACAGAGAGCCCCTGTTGTTTCTATTGAACGATGTATGACATACAGAGGTGAACTTTTTGACCCACTGCTCTTCTGGTAGTAATGGATTTGCACTGATTTGAGCATGGTGGCTCACTGGGCCCTGGGTTCAGTTCTCATGTGTGATGGCTGGATGGCAAATTTAACATCTGCTTTGTGGCTCTGGAAGGCAGTGTGACTAGCTGGCTCATTCTAGTTCAGATTTACAGTGCTGGCTTGATGGTATTATGTTGTCACTACCTGAATTAACTCGCTGTGGATCAATCATCTATATCATATGAACATACTCATCTTTGTTCTGCATGGGGAATATTTTTCCTCATGTAAGTTTCCATAAAAGGTTATATTAGCTTGGATTAATGAGAAAATCAGCATTTTAACACCACCTCTCCCCCACTCATAGAGACTTTGTCAGGGATTTCTACAAAGAGAAAATAGGTAAGAGATTAAATGATTGTGCCTATTATTTCTGATCTGATTTTAATTTGCTTTTATAATTTTTCCACAAAAAACAGCCATATTATACCTCTAGAAAGATTGAGTTTCTCTGGAATGTGTGCACATGTAGGTTTTTATGGCATCTTACACATGTGTACTAACACACGAGAGAGGAAGTGTATTCTGCTGCAGTAATATGGCCTCTTAGAATAAGGGGTACCGTGGCGTCCTCAGAGGTCTTGGCTGTGCTGATAAAAGCTGTCCCTGAACCCCCATGGACAGAAGTATGACATGGCAGACATTTTCTTTGGTGAGAAGTAGTTCACAGCACACTGCGATACCCACTCTGGCAGCGTTGTGGACTTAATTCAGAGGGCTGCTTACTGAGAGCAAGATATGTGCATGATTGTATATAATCAAGGTTAATTTTTATCAAGGGTCACCATGTTTCTGCTACGGTCTGACAATCATGACCTACATTAAAAGAGCCCTGTGGGTCTGTCTGGTGTGTTTTTGCTTGATGTCTGGGCAGTTTATTTCAGATGCTTGTCAGCTTCATTATATATTATCGTTTGGGGCTCTTGTTGAATTTCCAGGTGCACCATAAAAGCAGTGCTCTTTGCAGTCACGTTGTCATGAAGGAGTTCCTGTTTTACAGCGTAGACGTTTTTACTCTTGAAGGATGAGTAATTTTGGGGACATTTTCCATTTGGTTTTGTGTTATATTTAATTGGTAGATTATTTTGAAATAGAATAGACTTTAGACCTACACCCAAGATCCCAGATTTGTTCACTTGGTTCATTCTTGAGTTAGTTCTTCTTGGGGAAAAGGTTTTGGTGTTTTTAAATCAAATCCATTTTTTCCTAAGAAAAATCCTGATGAGTAGTTTATTTCACAATGTAGCAGCTAAATAGGATTCATAAGACAGAAACTTACAAATATTTTCCCCTTTTGCTGGTACAAAGGGAATGGTGGGTAGAATTTTTTTTTTAATGTGATTCAGGACATTTTGATAACTCAAGACAAAACTTAATGGTTATTTAAACTGGGTATTTGGTTCTGTAGTTTTGAAATCATATTAAATTTTGGCCATATCTAAGTAGTTTAAAGGATAAACAGTTCAAACAGCAAGAATAAAGCAGTTTGTGTTTTGTCAGTTTTCAACTTATCAGTAAATCATTGCTGTAGCCTTCTTTATCTTTTGTTTGCACAAAAAACCTGTTAGAATTATGTCTGAGGGGACCATCTGCTGTGGTTCCCAGTCTTGTCAGTATGATAAAGGATAAGCTGTATAAATAGGGGCACCCACTCCCTCCCCCCCCCAAAAAAAGAAAAAACAGGCTCTTTTTAGGAAGGGAAAAGTATGGTGTGGATTTAACTTACAATATAGACACAGAAAGTCATAGGATTTTGCTCATAGTCTATCAGGATTGAAGCTATAATATATTTATTGAGAAACCACAAGCCCATGTTACTTGAATGGTTTATCTTCACTTTACTATTATATCTTCCTTTTTGATTATAGAGTTCCTATTTTGGAGGTCAAGCCTTTAAAAGTTCTTTGAAAATATTTCAGTAGAGCACTTGACATTGCAGTATTTTGCAGATTGTTTAGTTTTTGGATTTTTTCCCCCTAGCTATTAATTTTTCTCTGAATTGAATCCTCAGAAATCATCCTTTTCCTTTTTCATTTGCAGTGAGGTCATGGTGCTTCATAAGGAGAAAGCCAGTAATTTCCATGGCAACACACTCTATCAAAACATAACAGATCTCTCTTGCCCCTGCCTTTAAACTATCAAGTGCGAGAGGAAGGAGGTGTGTGAGCAGCAGTGTCGCTCTCACAGCTGACGGGATTGTAGGAGGGTGGGAGGAAGGACAGCAAAGTCGGCTAAAAAAAACTCATCTCAGAAGTATCTTAAATTCACTTAGCTTTGTGTTTATGTGTGTATGTATCTATGATTTATTTTACATTGCAGTAGACAGTTTATTTAGTATGGAAAATGAAGATTCCAAAAAATTGAAGAGTGGTCATTTAGTATCTGTGAGAAAGTCAAGGAGTCAGAGGAGCTTAGTTATATGATACATGTAAACATATTACGTAATTACTCTAGTCATGAGAGGTTTACCTGGGCTTAAGATTCTAACACACTCCGTCAGTCATTCGGCTTTAGGCAGTATTATTTCAGCATGATAGTGGCACCTTGAACTCCAGAATTTTGCCTTTTTTTTTCCTACTAGGAAGTGCTAGTGAGATAATGTAATGACTTGTTTATGGAATAGGAGAACAATTACTGTTTTATTATTACTGAGACTTTCATATCCTTTTATTGCCATATTATGGAGCATAATAAAAGTAATATTTAACAATTAAAAAAAAATTCCACAACATATTTTCTTTCCCATATGTATCTTGCAAAATTTCCAAGGTTTATTGGTCCGCCCTGTAGAGATGGTAAAGGTGCGTGCTGCTCGCCCGCGCTCCCTGCTGCAGAGCTCATTGGCTGTGCTCCAGGGGTCAGCCCGCGTGACTTCTCCCATTGGATGACGGGTGGTGTGGTGGGAGCTTTCTTTCCCATGTATGTGGAATGGAGCAAGTGTTTAATAAATGTTTGTGGGGAGAATAGCAATCCGAATGAATGGAGCTGCTCGTTTGTGGTAAATTATTTTTTTCTATGGCAAACGTGTACATTCTGATTTTTTCCTGTGTTTGTATAAAATGAAGTTGAAAGGTGTTCTCCATACCGGTGTTGTATCTGTTTTACCGTGTATTTTGATATCCTGGGCCCACCCCTTTGTGCCTGTGTAGTCCTCACCGACAGCTATTACAAGAACTCAACCTTGTCTTTTTTCCCCATTGACCTTCATTTCTGATGAGCTGACCTGGCAACTTGAAGTTGTGGAAGAAGGAGATGCTGGTAGTTGGTGAAGATTTTCAAAGTATATGAATGCTACTTGGTGGACTGTGTTAAAATTTTTTTATTATGAAATATTTGACAGAGAACTGGACTAAACATATAAGATAAAAAAAGTGTATGCTGTCCACCCAGATTTAGCAATAAAACATTACTGATACAGCTGACACTCCTTTATGTATGGAGTGGGGATTAGGTGGGAGACATTTTTCATTCTCTTTCTGCCTGTTTACTCCAGAAAAGTTTCAGCCTTTAGAGGAATCTTCCCCTCTATGCTTTCATTGGACTCTCCAGGCCTGTGTGTATCATTGAACCTGCCAGTGTATTGTGACCATCTGCTTAGCTGTCTGACACCTTTGCCAGGCTGTGCTTCATCTCTGTGTCCCCAGCACTGTGCACAATGGCCAGGATGGAATAGGTGCTCAGTAAGTGCTTGTTGTGTGAATGAGTGAATAGGGACAATTCTTCCCTGACAGATACCATTTGAATGCAGGATTCTGTTCAGCAAAACTATTTCCTTGTCTAGCCCGTGGTTATAAGGCCTTGCTGTTCTGATTTGAGCAAATTGAATTAAACATAAAATCCTGCAGAACAGATGCAGTTACAAATCTCGACTCACACAGCTGCTGGTCTATTTAATAAAAACGTTGCTGTTTTGATTGAGTATTCATGGTCTTCCTTTTTGTGGGCTCTGTTAGCGTGGGGGTATAAGCAGAGACTGCAGACTGAGATGAGTGGAAGAATGAGCCAGTGATGAGAAGTGAGACAATAGGAGGCGCAGGAGATGGTGTAAATCTGATGGATGGAGAAAGGTTTTATTTTTAGGTGTAGTTTTAACAAAAAAATAAATACATATATTTGTCCTCTCTAGGCCATAACTTGAAAGTCTTTGACCCCATATTTCTCAGGCAGTTACTCTTAACGTTCTCTCTCCTCAATCATCTTTGTATAATATTCGTACTCTAAAACTACCAAGAGTATATACAGATGCATATGCTTTAAAAATGTTTTTAAAAATTCAGGTCTGATTTAGATCCAATAAAATGTACAGGTCTTAAATGTTCAGTTCAATGAATTTTGTTCCCATTTCACACGCCCATGTCCCACCACCCAAAGAAGGCATAGAATATTTCCATCACCCAATTTGTTGTCCCTCTTTCTGATTGAGCCTCCCTTTCCCCTTCCCTCTGCAGCAGCCACTTTCTGATTCTGTCCCCACTTGTTTGTGGGAGTCACATAAATGGAATAGTGTATAGTATGTACCCTTTTGTGTATGGCCTCTTTCACTCAAAATATTGTTTTTAAGATTCATCCATATTGTTGCTTGTATAAATTCTATTTGCGTTCAAAAACAAAAATGTATACACTAGCAACAAATACAAATTTTTTTTTACCTTAAGACTGAGAGATTGAATAATGCTCTTTTAGGAGTGTTGTTAATAGAATGAATTAATGACAGCTCATTTATGGAGTGGCAGCCTCTATGCTAAGTGCTTTCCATGCATTTTCTTTGATTGTGTTGTGTGATTATCTGTTTACTTAGTTCTCTTGGCAGACCTCTTTGGTCAGAGTGTTTGACATCTGATGAGGGACTTGTTGTTTGCTAAAAGAAACTGTCTTCCTTTGTAAAATTTTGATTGTGTCTCTCAGAACTAAGCACTGTTTATGGTGGGTATTGAGCTAAAGTGGAAAAGGGGGAAAGGGCAGTGGAAAAGAGGCGTTGGGCAGGAAGAGCTGTGCAGTAGCTGCCTCTGGTTTCCCATTGCAGGCTGCAGAGAAGTAGCCTTTGCACAGGGGACTTGCTGGGTCACATCTGACACGGTTGCTGCCGCTCAGAACTGTATCAGCACAGCTTTGGGTTTTTGTGTCGCATACTTACCATGTGCCGGACGCTCTTCTAACTGCTGTACGTGTACTAATTCTCATAACTCCACCAACTGCCATGGTTTTTCTTATTCATCTTTGAGAGATTAACGGACAGGACCAAAGTCACCTAGGTAGTTAGGGTAGAGCTGGGATTCTTGCCCAACAGGCTAGTGTCCACTTTACCTAGGGGCCACAGCCCCCGACTTAACCACACTGCCTATTTTCCCTTGACCCTGGTGATGGAGCCAGGTGAGCATGGACACCCAAATAGTAAGGATGGAAAAGGATCGACAGTGTCCAGACACGTGCTTAACGATTGGGGCTTAACTTCTATGACTTATATAATCCATGAAATGGCTCATGAAATTGTACAGTTCTTTATTTTTTGGTGTAGGGGAGGATGCTTAGGAAGGAACTCTTTATAGTGTTGAATCTGTGGCAGTCATGGAGTACTTTAAGCCTTAGCAAAGCTAATTATGCAGCAGTGTACTTACTCAGATTGTGTGTGTGATGATGCTTCTCAGCTAGTCACCTGCAGACTAGGGGGGTGAGAGACTCACCACATTTATTGCGGGGCAGGTCTCTGAGGGTGTGTGTGTGCTTAGTCATGGGTGGTTGAGAGTTTTACGTCATCATGTGGGGTCCTTGTTTTCAGAAATATGGCTGCACCAAGCTAGGCCTTTGACATCTGTGAATTTAGCATTTGTGGTTTCAATAATTTTTGAGCACCCAGAAAAGCTACGACATTTAGTAGTTTGTTATGAGAGGAGTCAGTTTCATAGAGTTGTGGTGGTAGGAAAATTACGTAGAAATAACGTATGTAGGAATTAGCTGTCCGGAGGCAGAAGTACACATTCTAGTCACTTGGTTAGTGAATGGAGTTGGCAGAGGCCTCACTTGTCTGTCTCACTTCTGGTAGTTGTGAATTTGGAAGGCTCAGAATGCACCCGCCTGCCATGTCAGGGGACATGTTGCCTCTCCTGGCCCATGGGATGAGTGTCTCCCCTGGACTCAGTTTCCAGGATTCCTGCTTCCCTTTATCCTCCTGGGAGTGATTGCCTCCTACTTGTGTTCAGTCTTTGAAGATGAGCCCCTTGTTTTTATTCCCGACCCCCCTTCTCCAGGTTGTGTCAGGCTATTTAGTGGCTGTCTGCCTTTCCGGGCTGTGGGTTAAAGCACGCAGGATGGTCCCTTCCCTTTTTCACTGTACCACAGCCCATGTGTCTCTCTCAGCTCTTGGTTTGGGTGGTTTTGTTGATACTTTCTCTGCCTTTTACTTTTTTCATCTTGAAATACATTATTGGTTTTTCTAGAGAAGCCTCCAGAGCCTCAGCCATCCCTTGATGCAGCACCTCACCCCCTGCTTCCCACGGACTTGGCACACCAGCTGTTGTGAACACCTTGAATGGCATTGTTACAAGACACTCTTACTTTTTAAAGTCAGACTTCCGTTTTGCTGTACTATATTGTAATTTGAAAAAAATTGGTTACCACACATATTTTGACAAAGATGCCATATGCCCTCTGTTTGGTAAAGGCTGCTCTAGATGCACACTCCTTTTGTAAGATCCATATACTGGCTCCTAAGGCGTGCTGCCTGTATTCGGGGTAGGAGGCAGCCTCATGATTCGCTGGGCTGCCCAAGTCACATCTACAGGGCCGCTCAGTGCTGCTGGACCGCGTGGAAGCTGCTGAGGTGCCCCTTGGAGTCCCAGAGGTGAAGCTTTGTCCTTGGTTTGTATAAAGCTAGCATCCTTTTGAGACTTGAGGTGTTAAGTGTTTTGGGCAAACCAAATAATAATCCTTTTGTTAAAGGTTAGGTAAATATTTGAAGAAAAATTCTATACACCATGTTAAACTCTTAATTCATCCCAAGTGTCACTAACCTTCACGTTAATGATGCTCCTCGTGAAACATGAAATGCAGGTGCTGGAGATGCAGGGAGTGTGGCAGACCCAGTGGTGGAGGCTGCTTTCACAGCTTCCAGGACTGGGCGGTGGGACAGTTACAGCCAGTACCGAGAGCCTGTGGCCCTTGTTAAAGTACAGTCTTCAGTTCTGGTGTTATTTTACTTATCTGTGATGTATGAGAAATACTATGAAATTACAAGTTTCGCCTTTTGCAATACAGTGTAAGTCAGGAAATAATGTTAAAACCTTTAACACCCTAGTTTTGGTTTCACAACTCATGCTAATATCTAAAATGCACTTAGCTTTTACTGTGTGCTAGGCATTATTCTAAACACTGTACATACATATTAACTTCATGTTAAGGATTAAGCACAGTTTTCAAAAGTGAATACTAAATCTTTTTGGAAAAATGTAGCAAAGCTGTCTTGCAGACCCTGGATTCGGAAAGCCCAGTTTTTCCCACCCCTGTAATAAGCATGTGCATACAGATATAGATAAATACATTTTCAAAAATAAACATATAGCAACTTTATACTTGCTTTTTGGGGAGGAGGTATTTTTTTCATGTATCTAACCCATAAAATATGCTGATGGTTTCTTACAGAGACCTTTTCATTTACATGAAGTAAATTTTAACGTTTGCTTAACTATTCAACATATCTATGATATACAGTGCTGGGTGCTGAGGGAAATAATTAAAAAAATGGCAAGGAATGGTTTTTGCCTTTATTTCTTATCACAGTTGGTGAAATGGATAAACCCAATATAAGGCGATGCCCACATTTTCCCAATGAGGGGATTACATAGTGCTTTGACTAACTGGAATATACAGACTTCAGGAATGAAGATGAAATTGTCTAATACCCTTATATTTAGTAAAGTTATACTTACATATTTAAAATTACATTATATAAAATAATCTTAAATGTTACTTTTCTCCCCTGGCTTTTCATGAAGCAATTTTATTTAAACTCTTCAAGGGTCTCATCAATCCACATAAGGATTCTTTCCTCTCTAGAATCACTTCTTGAGTCGTCCGACAGTGCTCTAGATTTCACTTCCATTTGACTTATTTGAAACCCAGCATATTTTGAATCTGTCTATGATGTGGTCCCTGGAAATTTTCTCCTAGTTGCCTGTTGTCATAATTAAAGAACAGTTGGCTTTGTCTTTCCTCCTGTGGAAGCATGTAAGTTGGTTTCTAAAGTGTAACCATCTACTATAATGCTTTTTAAAAATTAATCTCTCAAAGGCTTGTTCCAACAAAACCCAGTTCTTGCCAGTCTGAGGTTATATCCCTAGGAGTTAAATCAGGGTTATAGCTCATTGAAGCTCTTTTTGCTGATTCAGGTCAGTGGCTCAGGTAATGTCTCTAGGCTTCCAGAGGTCCTGTTACTCAGGATAATGTCTTCTCCAAGTGGAACTCTCTTATTCAGAATAAGGGAATGGGGAGGATAAGAGCTCCTGGTAAAAAGAAAGGCTTTATATGGACTATCAGAAATATAAAACAATTCCATCTTTTTTAAGGGATAATTTTTTTGGGAAAAATAAACTGTGCCTTACATTTGGGTATTTGTTTAGTAGCTAGCTAACCCATTTGGAGAGTAGACAGGTTGTTATTTTAGCCCAGTTTTTCTTCCTATGTTGTCACCATTGCATACTGCTTTTCCTTACCATGAACTTAGCTTTTTTTTTTTTACATCTGTATCTTTGTTTTCACATTTCTGTTTCATATTTCCTTGTTAGATTTTTCCATCATAAATATCTAACTCTTATTTCATTTATTTATTTATTTATTATTTTGGTATCATTAATATACAGTCACATGAGCAACATTGTGGTTACTACATTCCCTCCATTATCAAGTCCCCACCACATACCCCATTACAGTCACTGTCCATCAGTGTAGTAAGATGCTATGGAATCACTACATGTCTTCTCTGTGTTGTACTGCCTTCCCCGTCCCTCCCCTCCATTATGTGTGCTAATTGTCTAACTCTTATTTTAGATGTGAGAGTAATGTTCTGATGGCTAAGATTCTTCCAAGTTTACCTCAAGTGTACGTTACATTGGTGTATTTTTGGAATGAATGTTCCTCTGATCCTTGCTTGCAAATTAAAACTTTAATATTTGAAATCAGATCTGTGCAATTTGGAGACAGAACACACTCATAAAATATTTGCATGATAATCTAAAGAACAAAAACATTTCATGGGAGTGGTGGTAGACTGTTTCCAGGATCAACACTTGAATGCTATGGGAGAACAATTTTTTTTTTAATGGATGGCAGGTGGCAGAGTTGAAAACAGGTTTTTATAATGGAAATGCTAAGAGTCTTAGCTATAGTGATGTGAATGGTATTGTTACAATAGATATAATAGATGTATTGCATTATCTTATCTAATCAGACACTTTTGTTAGTAAAAGCTACCCCCCTCCAATTAGGTTCCGCATGCTTGTTGCAGAGAATGATTCTTCTCAACAATTTTAGCTACTTAACACAATTTTTGAGAGACTAAGAGTATTTTTTTTTAATCTTTGTCGACTTTAGCAGATTTAGTGGGTCTAAATTTATTTCATTAAACTACTTTAAGCTAAGAAAGGAAGTATAAGAAACAACCTAGATGTGTCCCAGGTCAGAGCATGTGGCCTTGCCCTGTCGGTGAGCGTAGGCAGTGGCAGCAGGGTTCTGCGGGCTCCCTTTGGTGTTTTCCAGTGTTGCACATTTGATTTGTTTTCAGTATCCTTAACTCTTAGAAAGGGACTCAGGAAATTGAATTATATTTTATGTATTTAATTTCGAATCTCATTCTTATTTTTAAAATAGGTACAATTTCTAAGGGTTTTTGCAAAGTGGTCTGTAGTGTCTGTAAGTGTGGGAGGCTAAGAGGGAGTTTTCACACACAGTGGGGTTTGATCATGGGGGCGGAAAGGCACTCTGTGGTATGCTTAAGGCGGAGGGACTCCATTATATTCTAAAATCAGTTGGTCTGTTCTGAGTGAACCAGTGTCTGAGAGGTCCAAGTAAAAGTGAACTTCTGGAGTTGCCATTTGGAGACTTTTATCCAACTGGCAGGAAGCACTTTCTGCACCTGCAGGCAGGAGTGGACGCAGTCCTTCCTCCCCGTCCAAGAGCAGCAGCTATGTGGGGCTGTGGGAGTGTGGGCTGCTGTCGGTGAGAGCTGTCACCTGTACAGGGTCCCGCACAAGTCAAGGCATAGGTAGAGGCTCCTGAGTCGCTAGGTGGTTCTAGGAACATACTCTTTCAGGAGCGGTCTTGACTAATTTAACATGCGCCAGCCGCTAGAGTCCGGCATGTGAAGAGGGCTGAACAGTCTGGTGAGGGACGCAGCCCAGTACCCCGTCTGCCTGGCTGCCGGGTCTGCTTCACTGCCTCCCAACTCCCACCCCAGCCAGATGCCGCTCCGCCCCTCGCGCCCTCATCCCTCCCCTGCCCGCGCGGATGTGCCCCTTTCCCTTCCCACTGGATCTTTCCCATCGTAAAACCTGCTGTGATGTGTCCTATCTTAAAATAATCTCCATCTTGACGCCGGATTCCACTCCAACTATTCTTTCTTCCTTTTTGTAGTGGAACTCTTTGTAAGCAGTTGTGTATACCTGCTGCCTCTCTGTCTGTCGCCACCTTATCCCAGTCCGACGCCTTCCCTGAAAATGCTCTTGTCAGGCTCACCAATGACCTTTGACTGGCCAAACACAGCTGCGAGCCCCTGTCTCACTCTGTCTGTTAGCATCTGACGTGGCTGATCACGCTTCCCTTCCTGAAACCCTCGCCCTGGGCTTCCTGGACTCCACGCCCCCGTGGTTCTGAGTTCTCGGCTGCAAGAGCCGTCTTCGCCGGCTCCTCATTGTAATGTCTGCATGTCCCGGTGCCCTCGGGCACTTGACTGCCTTGTTGTCACCACTTGCGCGCACTCTGGGTGTCTATGGAGCTCACAGCTGGTAAGAACTCGCCATATCGCAGAACTCCCCAAATCCGGACAGCCAGGTCGAGTCTCTGCTTTGAGCCTTGGGCCTGTGTATGTATCCTCTGAATTTGGATCGTTAATAGGCAAGTCTGTTTAAAAAGGTCTGAAACTCCCAGCCTCCGCCCACGCCTGCATCTCCGCAGTCCCCCTGTTATGGTGGACGGTCGGCCTGGGCCAGGCGGGCCGGACCAAGGACACACCCACTCCTGCGTTTCGCAGGGACTCCCGCAGCAGGTGGTGCTGGCTCCGAGTCCTGTCGTCTCTGTCGTCCGCACCGAGGCTCCCACCTTGGTCTGAGTCGGTTGCCTGACTTGCCCCCCCTGCCTTTCCTCCCCAAATCTGTTTTCCACAGGGCATTCCGGTTTTTTGGGCCCTCGGGTCAGGTTCTCTCACCCCTGTGCCCAGAGCTGGCGGTGCTGCCCAGTAGACTCTCCTGCACCGATGGAGATGTTCTGTTTGTATGAATATGCAACTGGGAGGCCCTCGAAATCTGGCTAGTGCAACCAAGGAACTACATTTAAGTTTCATTTAATTTTACTTAATTTAAGTGTGACTAGCCACGTGAGTGAAAGCCAGAGTCTTCATCGAGACGTGCGAAATGTTAGGCAGAGCCCCTCACTCCTTTGGCACCGTCTCCTGCTACCACCGTCACCCTGACTTTTCTTGCTGTTCTTTGAATGTACAAGCATGTGATCACGCTTGTTCTCTCTGCCTGGAATGTTCTCCCCGGGTATCCACTTGTTGTGTTCCCTCGTTTCAGGCCTTTGCTCCAGTGTTACCGTATCAGAGAGCCCTTCCCTGACTCCGTGTATAAAATACCATTGGTCCTCACCTCTCTCTAACCCTCATTTCTTTTGAGTAGTGATCATACCTGAGTTTCTATTTCTTCATCATAAGTTTCTTCCCCACTAAAATGCAGGCACCACGAAAGCAGATAGCCCCAGAGCCTAGAACAGTTGCCAGCCGTCGGTAGGCACCCAGAAAATACCTAGGTAATGAATAGTGGTTAGAGTGACGGAGATATACTCTTGTTGGCAGGGGAACGAAGACTTCTTACAGGTACAAAGTAGGTAATGGCTCAGCCTCGGGACTTGGGAAAGTTTCATAGAGGTGTAGAGTTTGAATCAGGCCTTAAATAATGAACAGGAATTTGTCTAAAATTAGAGATTCAAATTATGTGAGCTAATTTTATTTTAGTTTTACTTTGTTTTAAATGATGCAGACATTTACAGACAGATGAGTATTTGGGAGGGCACTCTGCTGGGCAGGGCCTGGTGATACAAAGAAGAGTTAGGGTAATAAGATGCTCTGACTTCCATAGGGAACTCAGTGTATCTGGTAATACAGTAGCATTCACTAATAGGAAATAAAGTAGTGAAAAGTTCAAGTTTATTGGCATTTTAAATGGCATATTTAGCTAATAAGAGATTCATACGTTAAATTAAAAAAACATAAAAAATAGAAATGTGTCTGATTCTATCAGCACCCATGTGACCATAGCTCCTAGTAGGTGATTTGCTCCACGCTGTTGATGGGGATCAATTCTTTTTCCTCTTCTTCTCATTATGGAATGGAAGTTCTGAGGCAAGCTGAGACAATGAAATTTATCAGTTGTCTACAGATTTCAAAAGTTACAAATCTGAATTGTTGAGATTTTCATTTTAAAAGAGAAGCTCTAATTAGGTTTATATGATAATTTTGGACTTCTATAGAATAGGTACTATGTGAATACTTGAATTTAATGCTTGTTAAAATCGAACAGAAATAAATTAAGACTGTATATACTTTTTATAGCATGTTTTGGTTCACTTAGGTGTTCTGGGTGATGAATGAGCTTTTCAGAAATACTCTTTGTTTTCTATAGCCCACGGAGTATATTCTTCACAGCCACCGTCTACGTCACTCCCTCCCCAAGGACAACTCATCCTTACTCCCAGCTGCCTGTGTTACTCTTACTGTATGAGCCTACCTTTAAATTTAGGACTTGTAAAATTACAAACATTTATAAATTTTTGATCTCTATGTCCATGGCACAGCTTTAGAAATCTTCTTTAGTCTCTGAGGTGAGGTAGTCAGGAGTAAGGCGTCTTCGATTCCAGCGTCTCTTTAAGGTTTCTTTCCTTCAGTTTTTCCCTCTAGTACTCCTACTTCCAGGGGCTCAGAGGGTTTTTTTTTTATTAAACAAGTTTTTTCCCCCTTTTTCCAAGGTCTCTTAGGCAGTCTTTTGAAAATTCAGAGGCAAAATTAGTAAAATATTTGAATTTTGTTTATTGTTTTCAAACTCTGCTTTACTTCTAAGATCGTTGTTTGGAATAGAAAGAAATCTCCTTTGAAAATATTGTCATCTAGTTTACATTTTGTTTCTGCTTCTGTTGTAAATGTAATAGTCATAAGAATTATTCTATTTTCCTTGACTAGCCTGGAAAGCTCAAATTAATCAAGATGTCTTGAGTCTAATTTAACTACTATCCATTTTTGTTTTGAAATGAAAAACTTGAAATCTTATAATAGGGAATTTTCTTTTGTAGTATTACATGAATCAAAGCTGTGGTTCAGGGAGTAATATTAAAAATCTCCCTATAAAAAGGCGGTACCTTGCTATTTGTTTATGCAGGTAACCTTGTGTGCAATAATGGGTGGTCTTTTTGTCTCCATGAATGTTGACTTTACTACACTGAGAAATTTGCTTTGTCTTTGTTATCAGATGGATGCATCATGAGGGCCTGGGTCAGATAGCAACCAGAGCCGTTCGGTTACATGCACTGTGATGTCTTCGTATTTATGTTGGGCTTTACTTCAGCGATGGGTTTAGTGTTCTTTTCCCCTTTATACTTAATCTTGTGCACACACACACACACACACTTTCTGATTAGAGTTTCAGATTGCTTCCTGTTTGATTTTAAATGTAATAGATCCTCTTACTGAAAGCCAGTGAAATTGAAAGGTTTAACTTTGTAAGTAGAGTTTTTGTTTCTTTCATTCTGTAATTAATAATTATTGCTTCTCAAGTTTCCTTTGGTGGATATTCTCATGGAACATTCCAGGATCCTATAATGCTTCTTGTTTGATTAGGAGATGATTCATTACTTGCCTCTGAGTTCTTGAGGAAAGTGGAGGGCCACCTAATTCACATCAGTGAGATTGAATTTCAGAGAAAGAGTATGCCATGAAGAGTACTTTCTTAATTATTTTATTATGTAGTTTTCCTCTTACTTCAGTGAAATATTGCGAATGAAGTCCAAATTTATGTTGCAAAGTTTTACAGTTATTCACTGATGTGGAATTGCATTGCTTTACTTTTTACTTTTTATTTTTTATTGGGGTATCATTGATATACAATCTTATATTGGTTTCAAGTATATAACACAATGGTTCACCAGTTAACCCTAGTGTGTCTGGTTGTTAGGAATAATAAATGAATTTAAATTAAAATATTTAAGACACTTAGAAGTACTTTGGAAGTGTATTGAGAAGAAACACTCAATACAAAGGCAGTAGCCAGCTGCTACTATTATATTTTTTTGGCTAGTATTAGCAGGTCTGTGTTTGAATTCTTGCTTTGTATTTTACTAGTTAGTGAGTCTTCCAGCTTACTTTACTTCAGGTCTGATATTTCATCTTTAAAGTGAGGGTTATAGTATGTCGTACATAATAGTTATCCTGAGGATCACAGACAGATGTAAGGACCTCCTGTGGGCAGACTAAGCGTGCCATAGTTTCACTGAAGTAGTTGTACTTACATTTCTTTCTCCTGAAAACCCTGCCTGATGTCTGTTTTCTTCGTTCCGTCGCCTGTTGCTGTGTTTAAGCATGTCCTGCCAGGTGGATGCCTGGAGTGTCCCTGAGAGGAAGAGCTCTCTCAGGAGTCAGGGCTTCTGAGCCAGTCGAGGTGGGTGCTGCCTCTCAGTGCCAGGCTGTGAGAGAGGCACGGTGGGGTCGCGAAGGTGCCACCCCCGAGGGTCGAGAAAGGCTGAGAGTGCTGAGCCCACGTTTCCTTCCCCCTGTACCTCCTGCCTGTTGTCTGCCCTGCCCAGTGCACCGATGTCTGTGTGGGGCGGTCATGGCGCGGGCTCCACAGGGCCTGCGGTGCGGGTCGCAGGCCTTTGTCTTGGAGTGATGGCCTGGGGGCCATGGAAAGCTGTAAAGATATTAAAGGGGTAAAAAGTTTCAGGGGCAGTGTTAGAAAGATGAAGTTGCATTTTCTTAAATTCTTGTATTTGTGACAGTTACAATTACAAAGAGCATGGAAGGCTGTGCTGTGGGCTAGTTTGGTACCAGAATTTGCTTTTGCTTATGTCACAGACTGATATTCTTTTACCAGGAGGCAAAAATGTTTCTGAACAGAAACTCAGCTTACTGAGTTTAAAATTGATTTTGAGGAGTGTATAGTGACGACTGAAAAAATAGGTTATAGTCATTTTTTTTAAGAAAGAATACATTGGAACTTTTATGTTATGTCTTGTATGTATTGTGTGTCTCACACATCTTGCTAAAGTGAGTCATTAATGGCATGACCTCCTCGCATGAGCACAGACACATGTCTTAAATTCATACATGATAGCCTACTGAGAAATGTCTACTGTGTTCATTAAAATATACATAAGAAACTAGAATCAAATTAAACATTGCAAATAGCTAATTCTGTCAACTTTTAATAATTAATTAGTTTTTAGCATGGAGAATAAAGGTAATTAAAATAGATTTACTACCTGCTATAAGATTTCTGCCTCAAGAAGATGAAAGGGGACATTCATTTTTCATATACTTTAAAGTATCGGCATTTCTACTTTTATTCTCTGGGTCTTTTGTATAACAAAAGAATGTACTGATTTTTTTTTATTATAAAGCGTCTTTAATACTTTCTATTCTACCTAAATTTAATTACAGTCTTTTGGAATGTTAAAATTCCATCTTTAACTTCTTCAGTAAATAAAAAAGTATTTTCTGCTACATGGTGTATTGTCACTTTTAAAATTTTTGTTACATTTTTGTTTATTTAATTTTTAGAAAGGGTTATATCTTCACATGGTTGAAATACCTAAAATAAAAGATTTATAGGCAAAGGTTTTGTTCCTCACTGAATTCCTTATTTGCTCAGTTCTCATATCCTTTCCAGGTAATAAAAACATTTATTCATTTCTTGTGAATCTTTCTAAATTTATAAAAATGTGAACAAACACAATTGTATATCTTTATTTTTCTCCCTTTTATCACATTTAAAAAAGTAGAAATCAGAGATTTAAGATAATAGGTAATAGATGTTAGATAATAACTTGGAAAGAATAAAGCTACCGTATCTTTATACTTGGAAATCAGTTCATTCAAATATATATATTCCCCCCACTCCAGCCCCTCTTATTTCAGGATGCGTGTACATGTTTGCTTCGCCTTTACAATGAAAAGTTCCTGGAGAAGACCTACCCTTCCTGGAACTGTTTCTGTTTGACCCATCCTATGCAAACTTACTCCCTCATGCAAACACTGGATGCTTTATACAAATAGTACCACCTGTATTTTTTATTTGTGTTTCTCAAAGGAGTTTTTGGTATGATTTGCATAATGACTTGGCTCATATAGCTTTGTATATTGTTACGAGTTCAAATGCTGTGGCTGTGAAAGATTATAGTGTGTACATATGAAAAGGTGCTGAGATAGGCAGTGTTCTCAGGATAACTCTGTTTTAGGTACTCACATTAATTTGCATATTGAATCTAGACCTGTGATTATTAACCCAACTCCATTTACCGTTGATGAAAATTTGCATCAAATTGGACTTCTTGTGAGCAAAATGTTAACCCCTCCTATAGCTTGTGTGACTGACTGTTGTGATGAAACTCTGAGCACATTTGGTACTGACAGTCTTCTCTAGAAATTAGCGGCAGTGGATCAGTGTGAGAAGCTGTCTGAAGTTCACCTTTTCATACTGGAAATGGTGGATGATGTGTTTCGAATCCTAGCCACCGTGCTGCATCACGTCCCTTCTAGATGAATCTCATCAGGCATGCCATTCAGGAGTTGTACTGTGGCTTCTGTGATTTGTTTTATAAAATTAGTATATTTTCTTTCAAAATTATTCACTTTATGTTGGTTCTTGCCTCTTTGTAAAGGCTTTATTTCTGGTGTGAACTAATAACTTCCCAATCATTTGGTGTTTTGCTGTTGTTTGGAGAAGGGGATTATTCTTATTAAATGTTGTGTGGATGCATGCATGTTTAACGGTTTCTGGGGGGCATCGAGCTGATATAAATCTCCTTTTCTGATGACGTTCCTGGCTATTTACAAAGGTCAATTTCTTTGGCTAGTTGGTGGTCTCCAATTTGCAGAGGCAGAAGAAAATCCCACCTTTTATTTTACCTTGCTCCATCTGTGGTTAAGCCTACCATAAATGAATTGGTGAGGGTGTTGGGCCATTGAATAGACTCTGTTTGAACAGCTTGGTTGTATCCATTTCATTGAAGTCACTATTCTTTGTAGAACCTCAGGATGATACCACCTTTGAGGTACAAACATCAGTCCTTAAATAATTTTCTGTTAAAAGTTTTCTCCTTTTATCATGTGAGTAGTCTCTGTAAACTAAGTTTTTAGTAAGATGATAATGAAATAGTACTCAAGATACTTAATTTTGTTCATAAAGTTTTAGTTGCCACAAGCAAATCTCTGATGTATAAAGAAACTGGATGGGTGGAGATATATAATATTTTGTAACATTTTTAAATTGTTTCTGGTCAGCAAGCACCCATAGTATATTTAAAGTATTCTATTTGTAAAATTTACTCTATGTACAATATTAAATAAGGATGTATGTTGTATAAAGTGAGGCATGCCTTTGTGAAGCCAGGCATGTTTTTTTGTTTCCCAAAGTCTGTGGCGTGCTGAATGATAAACAATTATGTTTTTAGTCAGATTGATCCCGGATTCCCTGAGGGAAAGGCAGTCTCCCTTGGGTGGCATTGCTAAATCTTCAGTTTTCTTCCTGCCTTGCTGTCCCCATGGCCCACACTTGGGTCAGATTACTGAGGAAATCAGTGTTATTGATGAGTGCTCTGTACCTGATTCCAAAAGGCTCAGAACCTTGCGAAAGCTCAGGAACACATAATTAAACGTGAAATGGTGGCAACTGGTTTACTTGTGAGCTAATGTAGGTTAATCCAGTGTCATTGGTCACGTGCAAGTACCACTGTCTGGGGTCCAGCGAATAAAGACCATAATGATTCTTATTTTTTCTTTTAGATTAATATTTGAGGCTATCTTTATTAAATTTGAACACAAGTTTTTTGGAGGGAGAATGGTAAGTGGTGATCAGAGTTTTGAGTTTAATAAATTGTGGGAAAAATATAAACTGAGAATTGATTTAAATTTGTTGGGGGTCAGCATTCTCAAGGCTTCTGTGGCAGTGAGCTGGCAGTGATGGGGTTGAAGTTGGTGAGGTAAGCATATGTCTGGAAGGCTCAAGCACAGGTATATAAATGACACAAACCTAGAAATTTAGTACATGGTTCTTGCATTGTAGAACTGTAATGGTGGAAAGAACTCTTGACAACATTTAACTCAAACACTTCTTACAGTTAAGAAAACTGAGGCCAGTACGGAATGGAGAACTTGTACCAAGGTTTTAGAGGTAACGGCAGCCTAGAGTCCAGGTCCTACTCAGCCTGGCACCTTTTTTGCGCTGTTCTCCTTCCATGTTTAGTGGTTATGCACAATTATTTTTGGGTTGCCAGATGGTCAGATTGGATTGAGAAAGGAAGTAGGAAGATCTAATGCAAAAGTTTATGTGCAATATGCTGCAGACCAGGGCTGCTGACGGTCAGTCAGCATTAGTAGCTGCTGTGACTTGGAGCGGCTTGCTGTGTAGGAGGTGTGGGCCAAGAGCTTCGCATGCACTTACAGGTGATCTCCAGAGGAGATTGATGAGGCAGCTGGCATTATACTGTTTTGTGGATGTAAAAGCTTAGTCCTAAAGACATGAAGTAATTTGCTAAAGATACATACACAATGAGTATGGAGTGGCTTTGAACTCCTATCATATTCCATTCTACTTCCCACTGTATGTCAGTCAGCATCTAAGACAAGGCCCTTGAACAAATCCAAGCCATTTTCAGTTCAAACATCCAGTGACCACTGGATTTTAATTTTACTTTCCCATTAAAAAAAAATTATCTTTTCACTTATAATACAAAACGCAGCTAATTTGGTCTTGCTCTAGCTTCCAAGAGGGTAGACTTCTTCATATGGTAGAATTCATTCCAGAAGGTCTGACAGTGCTTAGAAAGGAAGGAATGAGGTTAGCTTGCCGTTGTTTGGGCCTCGGGATTTCAGACTTCCCTCCACTGGTTAGTGATTTCTTTCTGAAGTGGTTTTAGACCATCTTTAAAATGGTGTAATTACAGTCTTTTGAGGATTGATGGCAAAATGGACAAGTTACCCAAGTTACTTAGCCTGGAAAATTGGGATACTTGCGTACCTCTTGTCTTTCTGTATTTGCCCCTTTTCCTGTGATTCCTCAGAGATTCTTGGAGACTTAGCAGCCTTATGCGCTTGCCCTCCTCACCCGGGGGCATCAGTTGCTGGGCTGGATGTGGGTTTAGAGCAGCGAGGCTCTTTATTCTTTTTACTCATCTTGGCCTCTAATTCCTTTTAGCCACATTTATTGTGTTTTCTTATCTGAAGGAAACAGTCACATCCAGTTTCTCAGGGCATGGAAGAGTAACTCACTGTAATCTTTTCTCGGGGTCTCCTTTATTGATTGGATTGTAGTCTTGTCGTGCTCATGGCATCTCAGAGGGGTGGTGGTGGAGGGAGTGGCATTCACTTGCTCCCACCAGTGTTTGGGAAGAACGAGGGTGATGTGGGCAGACTGTGTTTGGTGGCTTTTCCCCCTCCTACCTTTTCCTTTTTCCCTGTTAATTTGCTTCTGGCAAAGCACTAATAGGACAATCACAGTGCAGGTGTGGAATGGGCTCCAAGACAAGGATTTGGGGACAAATCTGTGTCCTCTTCTGCAGATTATGATTCTTTTTGAGAAACAGTTCTTGGCTTATGTTGGGCTTTGCTAGAGAATGAATACTAATCCTGAGATGTCCGTGTAGCCTAAGCGCCCCATCATCAGTTGGGTGTTGTCTGACTCATTTATCTGTAGACTGGAAATGAACAACCACAATCTGTTGTCAAATGGAAATAGTGCAAAGGAAGCCAAACTTGGGTAGGTCTGGAAGGTGTAGGTAGGTCATATGAGCAGGCAGCTCAGATGCCTGTTTCATTGCCTCCTCTCCTTCAGTCCAATGCTGTGGCCTCCTGGAAGCTCCTTACGACAGTTAAGCAAAAAGAACGTGAGCCTGGTTCACAACCGGGTCTGCGTGATAGAAGCGGACAATGCAGTGCTGAGGCCCTGCTGAAGACCGACTGCGAATGGAAATGGGATTGAGCAATTGAAACAGTTTCATCTCTAGAGCTAGAGTATCCTTTCAGAAGGCAGAACTTTGAGCTGTATGTTTTGTTGCCTATTATGTTTGGGGTGGAAGATGACTAAAGATAAAGATGTACATTGATTAATGGGCAGTTGCTAATATTTTGTTTGGATGGTCAGGGATTTGAAAGAATAGGATCTGAAGATGGGTGACAAAAAAGTTTAGGGAAGAGGTGTGTGGAAGGACCACTCTGAATAACCACAGACTGAAGATTGTGTCCCTTGTGAATGCCCAGCAAAGGGCATCTACTGCAAAGGACACTCTTACTAATGAGGGGGAAAAAATGACGTGCTCTGTGAATGTCAGTTGCCTGTTTCTCCATCTACCCCAGGACTTGCTCAATGGCCACTTGGTAGGGCTGGAGGGTTCATGGTTGAACAACATGGACTTTCTGTTAAGAAGCAGCAACAATGATTCTCCAATATTGAGTCTCTGATATGGCTTCATTCTGCAAGGCAACCAGCCAGCCATCTGTTGGTGCTTGATAACATTGGTCCTCTTCTGTCACAGTGAGGGCAAAGATTTATCCTCACTGGAACAGTCACATATTCTGCACAGAAATTTGCTTTCTCTAACGCATCTGTCAGCACCACCATCTGTGGTCTCGCGAGCACTTCATCTCCTGTAACAGCATTCTGTATTGCATTGCTTCGGATCATGGAATGCATCCCACAACGAAGAAGGTGTGGAATGGGCTCATGCCTGTGGAATTAACTGCTCTTGCAGTTAACTGAAAGGTGGAGTGGCTATTTCATTACAGCACCAGTGAAGATACAATACCATGAAAGGCTGGTGCTGTGTTTTACAGGACACTGCTGTCTCTCCCATTGTCAGAATTCATGGCTCTGGCAATCAAGGGTTGGAAGTGAGAATGGGTTTTTTCACTGTTATACCTGATAACCCACTTGCATAACTTTTGCTACCTGTCCTGGGAATACTGAGCTCTGATGGTTTGGAGAGCTTAGTCCCCAAGAGGAGAGTATTTCCACCAGGGGACACAACAGTGGCTCTCTTGAATTGGAAGATGAGGCTGCCACTTGGTCATTTGGGGTCCTTTGGCCCCTGAACCCACTGGCAAAAGAAGAGGTTAATTTGCTTGCTGTAGTGGTGATCCTGATCACCAAGGGGAGAATAGGTCACAGTTATACAGCAGAGTCAAGGAGAGGAAATCTGGAATCCAGGGGATTTTCTGGGGTGCTTCTTAGTATGTCCATTCCCAGTAGTAAGGATTAATGGAAAACTACACTGGCCAAAAAAGGGCAGAAAGACGAATGACTCAGATCTTTTAAGAATGAAGGTTTGGGTTACTCTGCCAGTTGAAGAACTCAGAACAATTGAGATAGTTTCATCTCTAGAGCTTCAATTTGAGTCTCTTTTCTTACTCTTTCAGCTCTATGCTTAATTTTTTAGAACACAGGTAATATGGTTATAGCAACTTTTTAATGTTTTTGTCTGCTAATTCTAACATCTGTATTAATTTTAGGTCACTTGTGATTTATTGATTTTCCTCCTCATTGTAGGAGAAACTTTCTTTACTTAGTTTTTTGGAAAAACTTATTTTCCTTACTTTTTACATGCCTGGTAAGTTTTGATTGGATGCTAGACATTGTAACTTTTATGTTTCAATTGCTAGATAATTTTGTGTACCTGTAGATATCCTAGAGCTTTGTTCCGGGATACAGTTAAATTCCTTGGAAGCAGTTTGGTCCTTGTGAGCATGACTGGAGCCATGCCCATTCAGGGGTTGCTACGGAGGCATGACCTTCCAGGTACACGACCCAGTGTCCCGTGAGTCACTATGTTATCCCATCTGGCTTGAGAAAACAGGCATTAGCCCAGGCCTGAGTGAGCTCTGAGCACTGTTACCTCTGTCCTGTTGTGGCCATTCTTTCCCTGACTTCAGGTAGTTTCCTCACATGTGTGCTGGTCGACACTCAACTGAATATGTGAAGAGCACCGTGTGAAGATCTCTGGAATCCTCCTGCTGTGTCACTTTCTTCTCTCTGGGGCTCCATCCTGCAAGTCATAGCAAACCTTGTTTTCCCCAAACGCTTAATTCTTGTTTTCTAACATTGAGTCCTTTGGACTGTCTCAGTCAACTACAATTCAGACTGGAAACTGTCAAGGCAGCAAGCTGGGGCTATTTTAGGGCCCACCTCATTTGCTTCCTCTCTCTTGAGACATTGTCTTTCATTGTATGATTTTCAGTGTCTTGAAAACTGCTGTTTCACATATCGTGCACACTTTTTGGTTGTTTTGAATGATAGATTTTAGTGTAGGGTTTGAGGCCACATATTCATGTAACATTTAATAGGCAAAGTTAAACAGAAAAAAACATGCTTATTACTTAGAAAGTTAAAAGAAAACTTTTCTTCTTAATAGGAACCTGCTTTTAGATAGTTTTAGATATTTTATGCAGCTCTTTATTGAAGATTTGTGACTCTCCAGATTTTTTCCTTATAAATTGTAGAACATAGAGAAGACAGAAGGCAGGTAAGATTGATTTGATTGTCTCTGCAGGTTTGTGTACACAGAAAAGCTGAATGTGTGGAATTTCAAGGAGGTAATAGAGTTTATCTGAACATCATAGAATTGTTTGCAAATAGATGCAGGATGAGAGAAGTGAAGAATCAAAAGAGAAGCTTTTGAAGCACTACATTCCCAAAGTCTTGTCTTAAGGATATATTTCTATGTTTGTTGTTTATTGATTTGAGGTTTGCTTAGTGTATGTTGGAAAATTTATCAGCTGAAGTAGTTGATCCTAAAATGCTGGAGAAAAGTTATGTATGAAACGGGAAAGAGAGCTAACTTTAATGAAATTTTTTATAGAATCTATTTCAACTCAGGAGTGAAATTGCAAAACTGTCTTCCACTGAGGTTTTGAGGGGCATTCTGGCTGTTTTTGTGAGTCTTATGATGTGAGGTTTTATTTATTTGGCTTATTTTTCCCTTACTCTATGCCAGGTGCTCTACATATATTGCCTCATCTTGTCTTCTTGACAAATCCTGGGAGGCATGTGCTATTACTCTCCTCTGAAGATGAGGAATTTGTGGCTTACAGGGTTTAGGTGGTTCATGGAAGGTCACTGCTCATAAGTAAGCAGGAATTGAGCTTGGACTTGACTGGTAGGCAGATAGCCTCTGCACCTCATCACTCACACAGTTGTGTGTTTATAGTTGCTTTTTCTGGGCATAATCAGTGATGCTGCCTTTCCTTGGGTGAAGAGCGAACAGTGAAGGACTGCAAGTCCTTCGTAGGTTCCCAGTTTTCTCTGGTCACCAAAGTTAACAGAAAAAGGGAAGTATCTGTTGAGTAGCCCTGTCTAACCTAGGTTTTGTGTTTTCCTTTTTAACCTAACATAATTTTTGTTGAAATGCTCACAATTCCTTTGTTGAAATGGCCATTTATGTTTCTAAATAAAAGTGTTACATATTTTAAAATGTATATTTTAAATAGTTAATTATGCATCTTGTTAAATGATCCATAGACTATCAGATGGCCCTTGGAGTCACACATAATGTATTATGAAGGAAGATTCAGAGATCCTCTTTAAAATAAAATCATCTCATCCTAAAGCACTTAAGTTTAAATAACAGTATAAAAGCAGTTATTAGGAGAGGGGGTGGTGGCTACAGGCATTTTCCCCTTTTTCATGGGGGCAGGGTATTATAAGAACAGGGTAGAGTTGAAAACATTCAATACCCAAGTGTAGTTTTGTTTGTTTAAGCCTGTGGCATTACTAAGAGTGTTAAGTAATGGTATACTGAGGTAGCTCTTAATAGTTTATGGTACTTTAAATTTTGTGTGTTCTCTTGTTCCTGATAAAAATTAACATGTATGTAGTAGATTCTAAGGTATCACCATTTGGACAGAAGTTTACTGAGCAAAGGAAGAGCTTAGCATCCATCATAATAAATGATATTATTTCTGATAATGTCTACAGACTGTGTGGCCCAAGTTGAGAAAGTCCTTGTGTGAGAACAACTCTCATTGTTTGATCGTGAGACTGAAATTGGTCCTTTGGTATACTCTGTGCACTTCAGGAACTTGCAAATTTAAGGAGTTGGAGATCTGCTTCTACTTTCTCACATTTTTTAGGTTCTTCCAGGTTCCAAGTTAGTATCAGGTTATATAACTGTGTTGTGCTATGTTCTCCTCTATACAGACAGGTAAATAAAATTCAGTGCGTTATATCCTTGACAAGAACACTATTTTGTTGCTGACATATGGTTAGTCATTAGTTGTATTCAGCACCATACCTTCATTTAATGGCACCATCTGTTATAAAACTATGACTGATACCAGTGGTGCCGGGGTTCACAAAACACTCAAGGTAGGAGAGCAAGGTACAGGCTTTTATTTAGAGATAAAAGTGAAAGGACAGAACTCCTGGCTCTCGCCAGGAGGGGACAAGAGAGCCCGGGGTGGTGCATTGTCTAGGGGGTTTGTAGGCAATTGAGGATTTTTGGGGACATGACCAAAAGGCCTAGGGGTGTGGACTTGTACCACCTGCCATGCCCTCAAGGTGGGCTGGGTTGTTGTCTGTTTGATAGGGCTATTTACAGTGAAGTCACGGGTTGTGCTGAGATACCCTTGCAGAATACTCAAACATTCCAGGCCAAGTTGCTCTTGGCCTTTTGACCTTTATCTGATTTCACTGAAGATGTCTATATTCCTAGTCTGGTATCTTTACCCTAGAGAGTTAGTGTGACCTTTAATTTGCATAATGCTGAACACAGAGTTTTGATAGGGACTTTACATAGTTACATTGCTTTGACTGTAAATGTCCTGCCTTGCTCTTTCCGGAGGCCCTCACCCTACTCTGTCTAAGCCCATGGTCCCTGTCTCACCAGTAGAGAGGAAGCCAATTATTTTTTAGTCCATGAGCATGGAGTAAATGAGAATATGTCTGAAGTTGCCTGCAGTCAAAAACTGGTTTAGTCAAACAATTGGAGCTGGTGCCACCTCGGGAAAAGTGGGTCAGGGAAGAACACAGTAAAGCTTGCTACTGTCTTTATCTACTCTGGGCAAGGAAATATGTTTTAGAAAATAAATAATACATAATTAGGTTATTCACAACGATTTGCATAATACGCTGCTTTTTTAATGCTGTCAAATTATTGGTGTTTGGGATTGTGATTGCCACTGGCATCATGAAAGTTGGAAAAGGTTTTCACAATGAAGCAAAAACCTTTACAGAATGATTTTTCATAGACTTGGAATTGGGACAATTTTGTGCTGATAAAATAAATCTTAAAGTTATTAGACAATTATAATTGATTTCCTTTTCACATCAGTAACTTTATCTATGTTGTGAATTAAAGTTTTGCTTTGCACGTGTGGGCCCACAGCAGAATTACTGGCTTTGTGGAGGGCAGGGGCCCTGGTTGGTTCCTTGGGGGGGGGGGTGGGGGGG